>BQNB010015764.1:0-30652 GCA_026074375.1 Tanacetum coccineum | reverse complement strand
TAGAAAGGGAGTTTAAGAAACCGAAACGAAGTAGGATTCCTATCGTTAAGGTTCGATGGAATTCAAAATGAGGGCCTGAATTTACTTGGGAACGTGAGGATCAGATGAAACTCAAATACCTACATCTCTTTAGTGCTAGTGATAGTTAAATTTTGGGGTGAAATTTCTTTAAGGGGTGTAGGATGTAACCCTTACAGATTTTCTAGGTTATAATGTTCTATTTTATTCCTTAGACTTTTATCATTACTATTCTGGTCTGATCAATTTTTGAAAATTTTCAGTAATCGGTTTATTATTTATTTAATCTTTAGTACTATTATTCTCTTAAATTATCTCATTATAGATGATTTTATTCATAATTGATCAATTCCCGGGAGATTTTCCCGCAAACGACTTAAAACCTCAAGCAAACGCGTCCCGACACGTCCATTAGTGTCTGTATCAAATAAAAGTCAAATTAACCCTAAAACCTATAGTGTAAATAGTCAAAGTTCATGGAAAAACATTTTTACATTCATTAAAAATACTAGGAAACTTCGGGTCACATTTTAAACCACGAGAAATGATAATTTGGTAACCCAACAAGAGCTAAAACGCACCTAGGATCCCTCCTAAAGGTGCTAGCCGGTTCAAGCCCCACAAGGGAGCAAGAAGGATTCTTTTTAGATTGTTGGTTTCATGGTAGTACTAGTCATTTGTCTTATAACTTTTCAAATGCACGCATTCATTCATTATTTCACACACACTTTAGTATTTGTTTTCCCTTCTCTCTTTGCTTGTCCAATTTTAAACATACACACAAACCCATAATTTTTCCAATTTTGATAAAAAAAAATATGAGAGTTTGAGTGCTTTCGGGTTGATTCTATTAGGCGGGGCATTATTAAAACAACGTTTGGGTTGTCGGTTTAGTGCATAATCTCATTTTTAAAACCCTCTTTGTAAGTCATCTATTTCTTAGATATTTTTGTACTTTTAATAATGTTATGATGCATAGATAATAGTTGTACGGTGTGTTTGTTAAAAATCGAAAGCTAAAACTTTTGAAATAAATACTAAGGGGTGTTGTTTGGTTCGACGTGAGTAAAAAAGGAACAAGGAAAGACCTTTTATTATTTTGGTTGTGATGGTTGAATAACATTTATATAATAAGTAGCTAAATACTTATCTAGCTTATTTAAAAAGCTTTGTATAGCTTATTTTGGAGCTTATTTACTTTCGGCTTAACAAGGAAACAAGGAAAAGTGATTTTGATTATTACCTAGACTTGTCATATTTTTATAGCTTACTATGGTAGCTTATTTTGGGTACTAGAATAGCCAATAGCTTATTAGCTTCTTCAATAAGCTCTATGTTTGGTTTTTGAAGCCTATAGCTTACGGCAAGAAAAGAGGAGACTAGGGGGGTACTTTTGGTCATTTACCTCTTTCGCCATATTTTTTAGCTTATTGTTGTAACTTATTTTGGTAACTAAAAGCACTTATAGCTTATTTGTGTATTTTCGAAACTAGTGTAACTTGTTTTGGGCTTACAAAACCCACGACCCAATAAGGCCCAATAAGCCGTGGCTTATTGTAGACCTTAGTGTGGTCCGACTTATTTTCATGGCTTTTGGTTATAGCTTATTTTGATATTTAAAAACTTGCATAGCTTAACGACTTAATAATAAGCTATGGATAGCTTATTACGGGCTTAAAAGGCCACGACCCAATAAGCTAAGCCCAAACCATGGCTTAGACTTGGTCCGTGAAGCCTTGACTTCTTTTGTTAATTTTGTTGGACTTATTTTCTTAATGGGTTTGATAATGAGCCTAAAATAGGGTTTGAAACTAATAAACAATATTTTTACTACTAATGGGCCTCAAGGCCCAATAAGCTAAAACTAGTTATTTTGAAGGCTAAATGCGAACTTTTGATAATGATTTATACATATATAGATATTTGGATAGTCAAATAGTCATTTAAAGGAAAATCGTCTTGATAAATAACGCGAAATGTGGATATTTGGTCATTTTGTCGAAATTGATTTAATTAAGGGAAAATGTTTGTAAAAAGGAGGTTTAAAAACTTTGAAAACGTTTTATAAACGGGTCATGCCAAAATTTCATAAAAATATTATACTTAGTATATTTTACTAAAAATATGATTTCTTAAAAACCCAACAAAAGGACAAAATAAATAAAATATTATTATAAACCGACTAAAAGACGAAAATATATTTTATAATTCTATAAATTATAAAACTACTATTAGTTATTTAACGTAACTAAAACATGTCTCTTTTTACAACTTATACAATTAAACTAAGTAACTAAAGACTACAGGATGGGTTACCGGGACATATTTATTTACGATTATTATCTAAGTCTAGATATTTTTCTCGTCTAAATCCCTAAACACTACAAGTGTATATTATCTAACGTTACATACTTTTATAAATATTCATCGGGTCTAAGTCACCTACCATCACGCAACCAATAACATTAAAATTTACCGTACTACGCACTTTCTGACTTCTATGCATCAACCCTAATCATACATTTAAAAACACATTTCTAAACCGGACAATTAACGGGATTAGGTCGAGTATGGACTATTAGTCAACATTGAAAGTCAAGTCAACATTCAAGTCAAGTCAAGACATTTATTTGTCAAGACATATATTATTCATTAATTTGTATTGGGCCTAATCACATGGTAATCATTCCAGAATGTTCTCTTGTATCCTATATATAGGATAGTTGTTATCAATAATGATCAAGGAAATCAATTAGCCTTTCAATGGAGTTTTACCAATTCTAATATGGTATCAGAGCAAAAACCGATCCTCTCCTAATTTCTCTCTAAAAAGGCGACCTTCTCCCTAAGTTCTCTCTATATCTCTCGACTACTGTAATCTCAAATCATCTCCGATTGTATTTCAATATGTTCACATGTACCCTAGCCCAATATGTGGCCTACAAGACTAATGTTGCTCAACAGTTTACACTACAAAAGCATTACAGATTGCCGCATTCCGGTCAAGGTATACTCGGTCTTGATCCGGCTATTATGCATCCCAACCTACTCCTTTACCAAGTGCGTTTAGCACTATGCCGCTTCAAGACCCGACTTGGCACATGGATACAGGTGCCTCTTCTCATTTAAATTTTAATGCAAGTAATTTAAGTACCATTTTTGATAAACGTTTATTTCCATCTGTTCACGTTGGTGATGTCAAGTCTATTCTCGTCACCAACACAGGCCATAGCATTATTCCTTCCCATCATCGCCCACTTCATCTTCATAATGTTCTTGTAACCCCCAATATAATTAAAAATCTCATTTCTGTTCGTCAGTTCACTAGGGACAATAATTGTACTATTGAATTTGACGCCTTTGGTTTTTCTGTGAAGGATTACTTGACTCATCATATCCTCCTTCGATGTGACAGCTCGAGCGATCTCTATCCAGTTACCAAGCCATCAACTTCTCCCATTGCTTTTCTCTCGACAAGTGCCTCCACGTGGCATCAACGCCTCGGACATCCGGGTGGATTCAAGTGCTACGTTCGCTTGTCCCTCTAATTCGATTTAATTTCATGTAATAAAGAAAAATCTTCTACATATTTGTCACGCTTGCCATCTTGGTCAAACATGTGAAGCTTTCCCTTTCACATATTTCGATTCTATATGTCGAACATTGTTATTTTTGATATTATTCATATCTGATTAATGGACATCTCCCAATATTAGTTTTAGGTGGTTTTTAATATTATTCCTTATTTCTTGATCATTTTCTCTCATTTTCTATGATTTATCCTCTTCGTTCTAATCAGACTTGGTTTGATAAATTTTTGCATTTTCGCAACTATGTTAAAAATCAATTTAAATGTGAAATTAAAAACTTCCAATGTGATCATGGCGGTGAGTTTGATAATAACCGACTCCACACCCTTTTGCCAAAAATGGCATCCAATTTAGATTCTCTTGCCCAAAAACCTCTCAACAAAATGGCAAGGCGGAGCGAATGATACGAACAATTAATAATACCATTCGTACTGTTCTCTTTCAAGCACATCTCCCCCTACCTTGAGGTCCAAAGCCCTCAATATGTGCCACCTATCTCCTAAACCTTATTACCATCTACCGCAATCCATATAACGAATACCTTTACACAACGCCTTTTCAACAACCCAATTACTCCACCTTCGCTCTTTGGGTTGTTCTAATGTCTACCCTCATCTCTACTCACCTCATAAACTTGCCCCGCGTGCCACACCATGTATCTTTTTAGGCTATCCCGCCTATCATCGTGGTTTTCGTTGCCTTAACCTCGAGACAAACAAAATTATTCTCTCCGCACGTTACCTTTGACAAACACAATTCCTTTTACAAATTACGACACCTACCTCCCACCTACTTATAACACCTTCCTCGATACTCAACGTTCACCCCTCCTCACTTCTCTTGCATCCAAACTTCCTAATCCTTCCACAAACATCCCACACCAAACGAGCATCCCAACTGCTCCACCAATTACCGATCCAACCCAAAGTCCTCCTCACACCGGCCCAAATCACCAGCCCAACTTTCCCCACCAACCAGCCCACTAGTCACGAACCACACAAACTTTACCCTTACCCACCAGTCCTGTCTCGCAGGCCTAACAACCACCTACATCCCCACCCGGCATTCCATCTCTAATTGAACCCCTACCTGTTCGAACTCACTCCATGGTCATGAGGTCTCAATTTGGTATTGTCAACCCATAAAACGTCTTTCTCTTCACACTTTATCTCTCTCTCCCATTCCTAAATCTCCGTTTATTGCTCTAAAAGACCCTAATTGGTGTAATGCTATGTATGATGAGTATAATGCGTTAGTTAAAAATGGTACTTGGATTCTTGTTCCAAGGTCGTCTGATGTTAACTTGGTTCGATCTATGTGGTTATTTAAGCATAAATTTCATGCTGACGGTACTTTGAGTCATTATAAGGCTCGACTTGTTGCTAACGGTAGTAATCAGCAACACGGTGTTGACTTTGATGAGACATTTAGTCTAGTTGTTAAGTCGGCCACCATTCGCACCGTTCTTAGCCTTGCTGTGTCTCGACAGTGGCATATTCACCAACTTGATGTAAAGAATGCATTTCTTAACGGTGATTTATCTGAGACAGTGTATATGCATCAGCCCCCTGGTTTTGTTGACTCTCGTTATCGTAATTATGTATGTCTTTTGCAGAGGTCTTTGTATGGTTTGAAACAGGCACCTCGTGCTTGGTTCCAGCGGTTTGCAGGTTATGCCACTCGGGCTGGTTTTTCTCCTAGTCGGTGTGATTCTTCATTGTTTATATATACACAGGATTCTCAGGTTACTTATTTACTTATATATGTGGACGATATTATCCTCACAGCTTCTTCTCCAGTTATACTTCAGCAGATTGTAGACTATTTGCATAAAGAGTTTGATATGACCGATCTCGGGGCACTTAATTATTTTCTTGGCATCTCTGTTGTTCGTCATCCTATAGGGTTATTTTTGTCTCAGAAGAAGTATGTTCGTCAGCTTCTTGAGCGAGCTCATATGGTTAATTGTAACCCGTCTCGAACACCAATTAACACTGACTCCAAATTGGGTCCGAACGGCGTTCCTATTCAGGATCCTACTTTATACCGTAGTCTTGCAGGGGGGCTCTAGTATCTTACATTTACTCGCCCAGATTTGTCCTATGCAGTTCAACAGGTTTGTCTCTATATGCATGATCCGAGGGAGCCGCACTTTGCTGCTCTCAAACGTATCCTGCGCTATGTTCAGGGCACCCTAGAGCTTGGTCTTCAGTTATATGCTTCCGCTACTACATCTTTAGTTGGGTACACTGATGTTGATTGGGCAGGTTGCCCTTCCACCGGCAGGTCTACTTCCGGTTATTGTGTGTTTCTAGGTGATAACCTTTTGTCGTGATCTGCTAGACGACAACACACCATCTCTCGCTCTAGTGCTGAAGCGGAATACCGGGGTGTTGCTAATGTTGTTGCAGAAACTGTATGGATTCGTAATCTCCTTCGTGAGTTAAACTCTCCTCTTTTGACAGCTACTCTGGTTTATTGTGATAACGTTAGTGCAGTTTATATGTCAGTCAACCCGGTTCAACACCAACGCACCAAACATATTGAGATTGATATACACTTTTTTTGTGATATGGTTAAAGCTGACCATGTTTGGGTTCTTCATGTTCCATCTCGTTTTTAGTATGCTGATATCTTCACCAAAGGTCTTCCCTCAGCTTTGTTTGAAGATTTTCGCTCCAGTTTGAGCGTACGGCCTCCTCTCGCTCCAACTGCGGGGACGTATTAGTCAACATTGAAAGTCAAGTCAACATTCAAACATTCAAGTCAAGTCAAGACATTTATTAGTCAAGACATTTATTATTCATTAATTTGTATTGAGCCTAAGCCCATGGTAATCATTCCAGAATGTTCTCTTGTATCCTATATATAGGATAGTTGTTATCAATAATGATCAAGGAAATCAATTAGTCTTTCAATGTAGTTTTACCAATTCTAATATGGACGTCGTTGCATTCAATTGTTTGATCATATCCGTAGCTGCTTATCACTTTGCTTAAAGGTGAGTTCTCGCAGCCCTATTTTTTAAACTCTTTTGCGTTGGGGGAAAATGATACTCAAAATTTTTTCAACTACTTTCAATACTGTGCAAAAACCTTTTATTTCTTTGGAAAAATGCTATGTGCCTATGTTTGCTTATGTGAATGTTATGTGAACACTATATAAATACTATATAAACGCTATATAAACACTATATGAATGCTATGCGAACACTATGAGATCTATTGTGCGAAGTTCCAACGTGAATTTCTGCCCCACACTATCTAGCCGACTGTGTAGCTTCAGCTGGTAGGCGATAGGTTCGGAGGACTATTAGCGCGAAGGGATTCTATTGTTAGTGTGATCTGGGTTGGGATACCCGGGATTGATGTGTTGATATGTTGATTGGGTTGGGATACCTTGGCGTGATATGTTAATGTGTTGATAATTTAAATACTGTATATGCATTCTGCTATCATATTGCACAATTGTCCACTACTTAAAAATTCATGCACAGCAACTGGGTTTACTTCAAAACCTACGAGCTCACCAACGTAATGTTGACCTTTTCGAGTATCATTTTTAGGTGAAGAAATGCTCGTTAAGTCCAAGATAGAATGCCTTAGTGACCTAAGCTACCCCTTAAGGGAATCATTGTTGAAGATTTGCATTTGGAACTTGTTGTTTTGATGGATGTTCTTAAATTATTCTAGACTTGTTTTGCCCCTATGTTGGGAGTTGGTTTGTAATAGATTTGAAACTATGTGATGTGTTCATTGACTATTTTGACACAAATTTTCATACTTGTCGTCGGAGGATGTTATGACACTTATGAAATGCATTTTAGATTTCTCTATATTGTATCATGTGTCATGACTATTCATTCTCCGTCACGCCTCGTGATTCCGCCGTTGTTGGGGTGTGACAGTAACTTTTTTTTGTTAATGTTAATGCAATATTTTCTTGTTGTGTTTGATATTTTTTCTGATTATAAATGTTTCTTAAATGCAAACAATATAAATGTAGTAACGAATACTTAAAACATAACTTTTGATTTACTAATAATGACCGACATTACATGAAAAAAACCACTAAAATACAACAATATCTACGTACACAAAAAAAATAGATTGGAATTCATACACTCAAAACACAACAACAAAGCTTGATCGACTAAAATATATCACAAATTTCAAAGATAATCATCATGGTATTGTTGTACTCAATTTGTTCAAGCTCATCCTTAAGACGTGCAACCTCATCCTCAAGATGATAGCACTTTAACTTGTATCATTCATTAAAGTCAGACAAAATATCACAAATTTCGTACACAACGACTTTCAGTTTTAAAATATGCAAAAGTTTTTCCATAGAATGAGAACGATAGTAGTAACATGGTGGTCGAGGTGGTGGTTGTACAATAACTACAACCAGTGATGGGGATGTACTCCAGCATTCGACGATGGTGGTTCTAGTGGTGAGTCAGTCGGTGGTATTTTTAACACAAGAAATAAAAGAAAGAAATACAAAATATTGATACTAATCGATAACAATTAATAAAATTATCGCGCGATTTAAGTATTACAAATTTATTCTAAGAACTTGTTTGATTCGTATTATGTGGTTTATTGTTTGTATATTTATATCCAGAGATGTTTTAATGATTACATTAATTAAAATGTTAAATATATATGTTGATGCATAAGCTAATTCTAAAAAATACGTGTATAATTGTATTGCTTAATATTTCATTTAAAATATTTTATTTATCCAATGAAAAATGACCTTCTTTGTTATATATATTTTAAATTTTTATATGTTTATTCTTGGAATAAATATAGAGCTAAGGCCTGATGTGTTGACTAGCTTATATATTTCAGATGATAGGTTAATTAAGGCCCAATCATAATCATGGGCTCAAGGTTCATTTGATTTAGAGTTATGTTAGCTTATTCATCAAGCAATGTTCTATTATAAATAGACATGAAATCTTGTATGTAATCACACTGAATAATATACTTATTTGCTATTCTTACATAGGATTCGAGCTTTATGTAAAATCCACCAACAAAATTTTCTATCCTCCAATCAACGGCTACTTGTCGGTGATTTGAAGGGATCCCAGTTATTTCCATTTTTATTGTTTTTGTTTTAATTCGGATTTTGTTTTTCACATTAAATGCATAAGCCCAAAACTATAGCTCTCAAAACACAAAAGATCATGTTTTTTCTTCCTTATCTAATTGTTTTCGTTATCGAAGATCATTGTTGTTGACAACAAAAACTGATCACCAAATTGCCGCTCACTTCTAAAGGCAAAGCAAGCCATGACGAGCAAACATCATAAATATGAGGGAAACCGTGAAGTAGTATGCAATTATGTTGCCAAATACAAATTCATATCCGTGCAAACGAACAACAAAAATAGGAGAAAAAAAGAAGAGAAGAAGAAAGCAATTTCAACATTCTATCTAGTTTGTACGTTCAAAAATCTTCCATTTAAACTGCAAAAGAGTGTTAGATGATATGTTAATTTAAGTCCAAGCTAAATCAAAAGCTTATAATCCATTAAGTTTAAGATTATGTTAGTTTATTTAAAGTCATGTCTTATTATAAATAAACATAATCTCATTATCTAATTACACAAGACACAATTAATATTATTTTTTCTGTTATAGAAGAGTAAATTGCAAAAATGGTCATTGTGGTTTGACCAAATTGCAAATTTGGTTCGTCGAATTTCGAAATTGCAAAAACTGTCCGTATTTTGAAGTTTGGTTTCACTTTTGGTCCTTGTTCGAACTAAAATGACTAAAATACCTCTCAGTTCTTTTACAAAAACCGTCCGTTGAGGAGTATTTTAGTCATTTTAGTCATTTTAGTTCGACCAAGGACCAAAAGTGGAACCAAACTTTTAAAATACGGACTGTTTTTGTAATTTCGAAATTTGACGGACCAACTTGCAATTTGGCCAAACCACAAGGACCATTTTTGCAATTTACTCATTATAGAATATATGGTGAGAAATTTTCACCTATTAGTCGACACGAGAACCAACATCTATTAATTTTGATGCGGTCAACTTTTGTGACTCGTTATATTAATGCATTTGACTTTTTTCCTTTGAATGATTCTTGTCAAAATGACTTATTTTTGGGACTTACGATCTAATATAAACTAGAGGTTTGTCAAGAAAATAGAAATGACGTTCTATCAAATGCTTGATGTTATGACAGGATCGCGTGGGCGTACAAGTGACAAAATAAGCTCGTTGATTCAAAGTTGCTAATATGGTACAAATTTTGATGGGTGGCTTGTGGGTTCAAAGTCCCATTAAGGACAAGTGAGGGTAATGTGTGGTTTAGTTGCTTGTATATGGTGAGATTGCATACATATCTTGTCTAAAGATTTATTGACTATGTTAAATATTGTTGAAAACTACTACCTTTTAATTATTTTTTTAGAACGGCAACTATTATAAAACAAACTAGCAAGAAGCTAAAAAAAGAATTACAAAGAGATTAAATAAGGGTGTTGCAACCAACTATCCCAACTAAAAGTACAATTACATCTAGAAAGGCACCAAGTGAAAAAGCGCGGAACAATATCGTCAAAAATAACATCTTTACGAGGGGCTTTCGACGAGAAGAGCAACTGATTACGAAACATCCATACGCTCCACCAAGTTATATAAAGAACTCCTTCCAGCAAATCTTTAACTTTAGAGCTTAATCTGATGGAATTGAACCAATTAAGCCAATCAGCATATGAACCAAGGGGCGTCCATGATAGATTCCACCAGCGGCATACGAGCCTGACGATATCCGTAGCCAATCTGCAACTGAAGAACAAGTGCGAGGAATCTTCCTGAGCAGAGGAGCAAAGCGGACATAAAAGATCAGAAACTAGGACACCACGATGTTGTAAATTGGATCGAGTAGGCAACCGATCCAGGAAAACCTTCCAAGCAAAAACATTTATTTTTATTGGAACATATTTAACCCATCGAGTAGCAGTAGGGGCTTTCGGCAAGAAACATTCATCAAGAAGAATGCGAACATCTTTGACCCGAAAAACATCTTCCCCATTTAAATCTCACACCCATCTATCCTCCATATTAGACAACAATGTCCCTTCAATATATGTTTGAAGAAGAGCTAATTGAGAAGATTCAACCCCTCCTCTAACAGAACGACGAAGAGAAGAGGTAACCGATAATTGCAGTTTATCAGCCACCGTACATTCTTTATTAATCTCCAAAGCATAAATTCGTGGAAACATAACACGAAGTTGAGTGTCACCAATCCAAACTTCATTCCAAAATTGCGTGCGTAAACCATTACCCACACGAATATGACAGTGAGAAATCAGGTCCACACCACGATCTTTAAGCATATGCACCTCCCGAATAATGGATTTCCAAGTCGAGTAACGAAACGGAGATAATTTATCTAATGAGGAGCCATGCATAGACATGATGAGACGACACCACAATGAATTATCCCGTGATATGAATCTCCAAACCCATTTGAAAAGGAGCGCCCTATTTAAAGCATAAAAACTTGAGACACCTAAACCTCCATACTTCTTGGAGCATGAACCTTGGCCAATTTGATACACTATTTTCCTCTCGTTTTTCGGTTTTAGCCTTGTACACCATTGAAAAAATTCTAGATGGACCCTTTTTCCCAATGTTTGTAACCCGACTAGGACCTTATAGATGGAACATATTATAAAATAGGTGTCGACCCAAAGGGAACTCGACTTTAAAAGAGTAAGCCTTCTCCAACAGATAAAGTTTTAGTTTCCAATTAGATAGACAAGCCTTAAGTTTACCAATGATCGTCCCATGCTGAAGGAGTCGAGTATTACCCAACCATCACCCCCATATGTATTTAAAAGGGGTTCATAGTCAACAACCAAAAATATAATGCTGCAGCAGTTTACACATCCTCACCTTTGAATACCCGATCATGAAGGTGAACTTTTCTTAAGACTTGATCGAGAGGCCGGACAACAAAGAAAATAACAATGAAGAATGTGATGAATACCAGGTAGATTAGCAATTCGACCACTCTACCAATAAGACCGCATCATCGCATAAAAAAAGTGAGAAATATTAGAAGACGAAACAATTTTGATGCCATAAAATCCCCGCCCTCGATGGTCCATATCTAACGAAAGATGAAGAGACCTCCATAATTAAGATAAAAAGTATGGGGCCAAGGATCTCCTTGACTTCAACACACAATGAAATTGGAATTCGGACGGTTGGTCTACATTAAGGAGGACCGAAGCCATATCAAGAGTGTAAACAAAAACCGAGTCCACGAGCTCCATTTAGAACTGAAAACCAAAAGCTTCTAAGCTCATAAAATTTTCTAAAAAATCCACCTTATCGAATCATAAGCCTTGGCAAAATCAACTTTAAACACCTTGGCTTGTTGTTTATTATGCTTGCACCTAGAAAGTAATTCGTTTATGATAAAACGGCATCAAGAATTTGCCATATTAGGAAGAATACGTTGTTTTGAAAATCCGATATTAAGACCAGAGATGATCGAACGAAAGTCGAGTGGCTAATTTTTTGTGATAACCTTGTAAAGACTCCCGATCAAGCTAATTGGACGATAATCATTTACGAACTTAGGATCATGGTTTTTTCGATATGAGAGCAAGGAATGGGGAGTTACTTCCTCTGAGAAAATGAACTATGATCAAAAACATTCCATTCACAGAGCACAAAAATCTGATCTAAAGTGACCCAGACTTCGAAAAACTCAAAGTGAACTGTATGGTCAGGAGATTTATCTCTCCCAGCCCACACAGCATTACGCACTTCATCTCTGGAGATCGGACTCTCCAACATGTCCAACTGATCAAGATGAAAAAAGAAAAAAAAGACAATCGATTAGGGAAGGTATAGTTAAGTTTACATCTGTTGGCAGCCGGGGCTCGAAACCGATTAGCAAAATGCAAACGAAATTCTTCTTTGACACGACAGGGATCATCCACCCATTCGCCATCAACCATAACACCTTTAATAGCCAAATTCGCTCGTTTACGATTAATGATTCCATGAAAAAAAATTGAGTTTTCATCGCCCTCAATAGCCCACTGAATCTTAGCCTTTTGCATATAGTCACGAGCGTCGGAAGACTTAATATCATGTAATTTTTTTAATAAATCTAACCGCGTCAGAAGAATATCATCATTTACACCCTTGATCAATTCTTATGTCAATATGACACAGCTTGGAACAGAGATCCACAAGACGACCAGATTGATTCTTTTTGCAATCATTAACCCATGAACGTATCTCCTTTTTCAGGATTTGTAATTTCTTCTTGAATCGAACCATCTTATTATTATCATCAAGATCAATATTATTCCAAGTTTCCAACACCATTTGATCGAAGCCCTGTAAACTAAACCAAGAGTGGTAAACCCAAAAAGGGGAAGACCCATAATCAGTGACCATTCCAGAAGTAAGATAATGGGCTATGATCCGAGCATGGTGCTATCAAGACAAATACCCGAACAGATGAGGGAATAAAGAGAGTAAACCATCCGAAACAAAAAAACGATCTAATTTACTCATTTTCTTAGCCGACTGAAGAGACCAAGTAAAAGAGTACCCTTCCAATTGGATTTCAACGAGCCCCGAGTTTGATATAAAACTATTAAATTCATTAGCACCTTGCGCATTGTACACTGAACCCAAACGATCCTCCATGCATCTAACTTCATTAAAATCGCCCATAACCATACAATGACCATCCCAACGGCTGATAAGGGACGAAATGTAGCTCCATAGCGAACGCTTGCTAGTGATAGACTGAGGGGCATATATAGACACCACAAGTAACTTCGCCTGATTAGAAACCCATGACCCATATAAAGCAACAAAATTGTCCGAGACAACATGATGCTCTTTACGGAAAACACTTGGATCCCATACACATAAAATACCACCAGAATTCCCAACTGCTTCGCTAATAGTATACTCGAACTTATAGTTACCCCATAACACTTTAACATCCATATCAGAAATACAATCCAACTTGGTTTCTTGAACAGAAAGGAAATTCACCTTGTGTTTATTGTTTAACTCCTTAATCCAATCTTTCTTAGCCTTGGATCCTAGGCCTTGAACGTTTAAAGATAAACAATTCATTGGAAACCACCGTGAGCTCCTTGTGATCCAATAATTTTCTCCATGTCATTCATACATCCTTCCATAGTGAACCCCATAGATTGGCCAACTTTAATCATATCGTCTATAACCTCCAATATCGAGCCACCTGCTTTTTTTTAGAATCGATACTGGGAGAAACATGTTCATTAAGGGGTTGAGCATCCTCCAAAACGCGAGAACTGAGACCTTCCGAGCGACGTTTAGACAAAGAATTTTCCATACCTTGAACCTCCTGTGCATCAACATGTTGGAATTCTCTCTCAGGTGTAAATCCAGGTGGGAAAGGAATACTTGAGTCCAAACCAGAATTTGCCTCGCCTTTGTCACGTTTATTAAGAAGATTGTAAAGGTTAAATGGATCGCTAGAATTCTCCTTCTCGTTGGGTGACAGATTCTGAGTATGTTCATGCCCCAAAGAATCAGCCTTATCATCAAAAACTGTATCAGACACACCTTCAATATCACTTTCGTCGTCCAAGTTCATCTGCTTACTAATGTCACCATTTATCTCTTCAGCACCGTTAACGGAATCGTCCTCAGAATAATCATCAACTTCCTTATTATCATTAAACGTCGGAGACCAGACGAATAACTCCTTAGCTCTTATAACAAAATTTTTGCCTCGAACAATAATCTTGAATTTCTCAAGAATATTGTCCTCAAGTTTCGTCTTAATACAGATACGTTTACGAGCAAAACAATCCTCCTTATTATCTTCAAGTTCTACCACCTCACCCCAACGGGACCAATCTTAGAGAAAGTAGGTCGCGACTAGGCGTGTAGAGGGACTCCCTCTATATCAATCCAAACAATCCGCTCCCTAGATACAAAATCCGGCTGGGCCTTACATAATTGACTAAACCAAGACGCAACACCAACATGTTTCAGAAATCTCATTTTGGTCTGGACCGATGTCAGCTCAATCATAACCCATAGGCCACCCAAATACGCAAGCCTCGCATGCTGGAAACCCTCATTCGATAAAAGAACGCGTAAGTTATTAATTGAAGAAAAATCCTTGACTTCCCCTATAATAAAATTATCAAGGTCACGTTCCACCATACATTCATCATCCAAGACCATGGCAGGTGACGAGGCTATATGATTAAAAGTATTAGGGTTACCTTTTAAAATTGAAGCAAATGAAGAAGCCCCATTAGCAGCAGGTCTAGTTGAAATATTTGGCCGAGAGGAATGGATTGGAGGACGATCAAACCGAGCAATATTTGCGTGTAAATGCATGCGGCCAATCCATAAAGTGCACAGGTTACCCACAAGTCGATCAACATTATCAACCTTAATAAATCGAACAAACGCAAACCTTTTCCCCGCTTTCGATTTGCGATCAGGAATGAAAACATCAACAACAGTCCCATAACCTTTACACACCTCCCATAGATCTTTAGATGTAGTGTTGTCCGGGAAATTCGTAACAAAAATAGATTTGGAGATCAACCGTGTGTGGTCGACGTTACTGCGAGCCCTAGCCGCCATAAGAAAAAAGGAAAATTATTTTGAAACCAAATCGAACACCCAAAAACCTAATGATTATGTCGAATCAAATAAAGAACAATTAAGGACCCAATCAAAAAGAACCAACCCTAAAAACTCAAAAATCAAATGAATGATATTCAATCAGAATTAGAGGATCGAAAAATCCGAAACCCTAACCCTAAAAAATACGTCGAATCTGATCTATGAATTAAGGGAGCATTAATCAAGATTAGATCACTTAAATCGAGCGTTATTTGATGAATGATAATCAAACAGGCTAAAGAAGATCGATCAAATGAAGAGAATCTTTTGAAATCGTCATGGTCTCTCCACTTTTGAAATTCAAACAGTTTGACTGGTTTGAATGGAAATAAAAAACAATCTAAGAGCTAAAGCAAGTATCTGGTCAAAAGATGCTAAAAGGGATGAAACCAAAAATGATGTTAATCAAGCAGAAAAGAATGAGGTAAAGAAGTAGATTAGATTATTGTTGTTGTCTTTGGTTTAGATAGCACAACAACCATCTATTACTACCTTTTAAAATAATATTTCATTTATTAATGTTAACAAATCAATTTAGCATGATGTAAGCATGAATATATATTGTGAATGATATTTGACCAGTTAAATCCACAAAAGTTTTATCAATTAAATATATCTTTGCAAATAATGAAATAAATGTGTCTAACTTTTCCATTGTGTATTTATATTGATCTAGGGACACTGAAAAAAAAGAAATTAGCCGAAATAGTAATTTCTAACATGGTGAACTAAATTGATAAATAATCTCAATTGAGTAATAAGCCACTATAAGGGTAAAAATAGGTACCAAAGGATGACAATACATATGCCCCGTAACCAACTCCAAAGAGATCTTTACTCGTAGTATGACATATATGGCTCTGTTAAGTTAGTTGAATTTCGTGATAGAGATCTTTAATCTATTCATTTGACATTTTTAAGGTGCCCTTCAACTCACGTCATGATGGACACTACAATGGGGGTACACTCTCGACCCTAGAAATATATGTCTTAGGGGAAAAGGATGGTCAAGTAGGAGAGACTCAAATCCTAAGGGGCTGAAAGGAGGCCAACCTAAAACATAGATGTAAACAAGCAGGATTATCCGCGCGTTGCTGCGGGGTGTTAATTTTTCGCTTGTTGTTCCGGGGCATTACTTTTTTTTTTGAACATCACTTTATTAAAAAACTAACAAGAAGCTAGAAAAATTACAAAGTTACAAGATGAGGATTTTTTAGCCAATCAACCCAACTAAACGACACATTACATCTAAACCGACTCCAATAAAAAGAATACGACACAACATCATCAAAAATATCCGCCTTAGAAGGAGAAACCACATCAAAGACACACTTATTACGATAAGCCCAAATTAGCCACAACAACCCAAAACACAAACGCCTTCCTAACAACATTTATTCTTGATAGGAATCCGAAGGATTTTTACGATCCAAGAAACACCATTCAACGAACTATGCACTATCCATGAATCACCTTCCCACCAACGACAAATCTTGCTAAAATTAATCTTTCGCACAGGGAATCAAAAAAATAAATACTTGACATTTCGTGACGCTACCACAAACGGGACCAAAAAATAATAGACAGAATATCTATACCTCTCCGGGATATATTAAGACGGGTAGGCAAACAATCCATTCTCACCTTCCACGCATTAATTTAACACTTGATTTGGCAAACCACGACTAATTTATCCATCGAGTTAGAGTAGACACTTCCGTAAACCTGTTATGAATAACTTTCTACCGAAGCTACCGAGAACTCACCCGAACCATCAAGCTTCCATACAACCATCAGGCTTACGACCAAGAACAACACCTTCCACGTTTTTAATAAAAAAAAAATAATTCGACCAAATCCGTCAACTGATCTTGTTCCACTCCGCTTCTAGGAGCACGACGAAAAGACCAGGTCAAGTTCTCCTGTGACAGTTTAGAAGCCACATCGACAGTCTTCTTCACTTCCAGCGCATAAAGCCTAGGATATCTTTGTTTCAAAACCATGTCTTCATGCCACAAATCCTCCCAAAAATAAGTATCCGCACCATTGCCAAGCTTTTTCTGCATAAAATTATTTAAGTGTATAACCATTATCTTCAATGTTTCCACCTCCTAGAGAAGGCTTCGCCAAATGGACTTGTAACCAACCTTGAATCCGCTACCATTTTTCCCATCTTCGCCATGAATAGCTTTAATAACCCTAGTCCATAACAAGTTCTTTTGAGTTGTAAACCGTCAAACCCATTTATACATAAGAGCTCTATTAAGCGCATATAAACTAGAAACACCAAGGCCACCTTTCTCTTAGAACAAATGAATCAAAACCTACCTATTTTCACACCCATATAATTTTTACTATTAAATCGACACCACTAAAAACCCGACTCAAATGATTCCATGCGTTGAAGACTTTCATTGGCACCTGAAGTTATAGACATATGATAAATAGGCATAGGATCCTAGAAACCTCCTTAGAAGGTTAAAACACCCACCTATCGATAATGTTTTCATATTCCATTTTGAAAGACGATCTACCATTTTATCCACAATCTCATCCCACAATCTCATCCCAAGATTTAATCCACAACTCTTTTAAAAGAAATGTGAAGACTCTCCATAACCAAAATAAAAATAAACGGAGAAAGAGGATCACCTTGTTTAAGGCCCTTAAAAAACTGAAATTCCTTCGTATGACTTCCATTCACTAAAACCGATCCCCAAGAAGATCAAAGACATTCTTGAATCCAACCAACACCATTTTTCACCAAAACCAAATTTTCTTAAATATACAACATCAAGATAATCCCACCGAAACGAATCATAAGCCTTTCAAAAGTCAATTTTTTGAATAAATGAAATATTTTTTCTTCACTTAACACCACTCTGCAAAACCTCATTAAGTTAAAATCTGGTCCATTAAGAATTTTGCTATCCGCAACAAAAGCCGAAATTTTGCACTCATTAAACAATATCTTCAAGCACCACCACAAATGAATTAGCAAAATTTTGGCAATTATTTTATAAAGGCTCCCAATAAGACTAATCGGTCTGAAATACTTCACCATTTTTGCTTCGGGAGTCTTCGAAATCAGCGCTATGAAAGAAGAATTACACCCTTTTGGAATGCGGCTGTAATGAAAGAAATATTTCACCGCCGCCAACACATCTTTTTCTATTAAACTCCTAAAACAATATTATAAAACCAAATGTGAATCGATCCGGCCCAGAGATTTATCAACAGCCACAATCAAAACCGCCTTTTAAACTCTTCATTTGGAACAAAAATAGAAAGACCGGCAAAGAGCGGGAAAACTTCGTCTTCCAAATCCAGTTTTTGCAATTAGAATTCAAAAGAATATGGAGAAAACTTTATATTAAGCATACGGCCGAACAATTAGTCTATCAAAACAAACGATTCTTGAAATGATTAAGGAACTCATTTTTAACCATATTAGGATTTTCCACCCAATCTCCTTCCACCAGAACCCCTCGTATAGAAAGTTGGTTTCGTTTCTTATTAAGAATACCATGGTAATATTTTGAGTTCTCGTCGCCTTCAATTGCCCATTTAGATTTTGATTTGAGACGCCTCCATTGCACCCAATTTATCCACCTCTTTAATCGATTTTAAAGACCCCCGCACATTATGCAAAGTATCAGACGACGCATCTCTTTGTCAATGATCATCTCCAAATCAGCGAGCACCTTTATTATGAACATTTATATTAGTATCGGACAATTGTCGTCATCCATAGCCAAACACGTATCTTCTTTTTTAGATATTTCAACTTGTTCATCATGTTGATCATAACATTAGAATTATCTACCGGAGCTTCACGCCACACCTCATTAAAAAGTTCCTCAAAACCTCCATTTCCAGCCATAATGAAAAAAACACGAAACGAAATAGGTTCCATATCATGATAGATTCACGTAATAATATAGATGGTGGTTCTGATAAAAATTTTATCTAGGGTGATGGCTGATAAATTAGAGACACTCACTCATATGCTATCGGACATGAGGATCTATCAAGCTATACTCATCATTGAAGGCAGGATCTGTGACACCATGTAAAAAGAACATCCACAAAGTAGGAATCTCCTTCTAAATTCGCCATTTGAGATAAAAGAGTTAAAAAGCACTCGCCCCATTGCACGTTAAAATAGTTCCCAAATCTCTCATTTTTATTAACGGACCTCATAAAATCACCCATGATAACACCGAACCTTTCCAATTATCAATGACGTGGACATAAGATAATCTCATAGACTTTTCTTTCTTCTGACAACTCATATGCGGGGCATACACCGAAATAACAAGAAGTACTTTGCCATTAGACACCCCATTTCTTGAATCATAACAAAATAATCTGATAGCCGTAGAATTTAGTTACTTAAATGCATTAGGAACCCAAACACATAAAAACCCACCTGATTTACCAACCGAGGCACGTAATGCCACATAATCAAACGCAAAATTACCCAACATCTTTTATCTTTTGATTTCAAACAATCAATAGACTCCATTTTAGTTTTCTTGGCAACGTAAGAAAAAATTCACCTTGTTAGAGACCACAACCTCCTTTACCCAGATCTTTTAGCCTTTGGTTAAGACCTTGGATATTTAAAGACAACATATTCAGCGGAAAACACCATCCACAACCTTGCAATACAATGATCTCTTCAATATTCAACATACCCCCGATCCATATTATACCCCATATTTTGTCCCACCATTAACCAATTCATCCATCAACATTAATATAGAACCACCTTTCCGAGAACCTTCAGACTCTCTCAATAAACCGAGTCCCATAGATATCCCACCTGCTTTATTCGGTACGTCGTTAAAACCCGAGCTAAAATTCACTTACATCAGAAATATTGTTTACATTCCTGAAAACAACTCACAAATATTCCTAACTGATTATCCATCTCACATTTTCAAAACATCATTCCTCATCTTGGTGAAAAACCGTAGGAGGGTACTCCAAACTCTCTTTATTAGTGCTCGCCTCCTTATTATTCATCATGCTTAATCTTTGTTAAGAGAGAATAAATATTAAACGGGGTCCTTCTAATTGGTTTACCATATTTGCATCAACATAGAAACAAACATCAACCTTTGGATTTATTGGATTCTATTCTCCTCCTTAACCTCTGTATCAATACCCTACTAAACATCATTTTCCCCTTTGTACCTCCTATTCACTCTCACCGAAATCCACTTAAAAACTTCTCACATTCTTCATCTTCTGATTCATGTTTCCTCATCAATTTTTTGATATCCAAATCTGGAGTCTAACCCTGAATCTCTATGGCTCGCACCAATGCGTCTACTTAAAAATCAATTTTAAATGATTCAAATAATGTGAGAACATACTCTTAGTGGAGAAACACAAAGTCTATTGTAAAGGTAATTATCTTTTCTCCAAGTTAGTCCACAATTAACAAGGTTCCCAACTTTGATGCAATTCGAATAAAAGTATTTCAATTTCACACTTATAAAAAGGAATACCCTTAATTTCACCATAAGTAACTCGTTCATGACTGTAATGCATTCACTAGACGCTTTGATACGCTGAAGAGAACCACTGAACATACACCTTAGATAACAAAAACTTCCTCCTTTGTCCTCAAACCGAGTCAAAAGCAATCATAACCCACAACCACCCATGTATCTTAAATCAATAACGATAAGCATTCATTCCATCCAATGCCACTTTTTAGATTTTCTAACACACAACCTCCTTCAACCTTCCCATTTAAACAACATGAGTAATCCTGTGTGTTTACACAAGAATCATCTAAAACCAACACTGGCTTGCTATCATTCTCCCCATTCCCTTGGCTCTGATTTTTTACCACATTCGCATAGGAACTTACATCATCCCCTAACTCATTGCCTTATTAAATTCCTAATTGACGAGTCTCATGATCTTCCTTTCATAAGCATGTGATGACTGCTAGTGAACCCTTAGGTCTATGGAATCTATCAGCATATCATGAAATTCTATGCTAACCAATCCCACCGTACATAAATTATCACAAACCCTACCCAGAACATCGGCGCCGCTCCACATCAAAAACTTTAATAAAACGCACAAATCCGAATCTCTTACCAGCCTTTGATCTTTTGTTAGGAATAAACGCATCAACCACATGCCCATATTGTTTACACGCATTCCATAGATCCTTAGCACTCGCTTGCTCAGGAAAATTAGTCACGAACAAGTACGGACGTGGAGATCTTCAGTACATCATCCTCCTTAGTTCTCTTGAAACCGAACCGAACCAAAGATAACCGAACCAAACCAAAGATAACCGAACCGAATTCGTCAAAACCGAACCGAACCGAACTACTAATTCGGTTCTCAGGCTGGATATGGGTTTGACACTCCGAACCGAAAATCAAATTCATATAAATATTTTTTTTATATATTTATATATAAAAATACCATTAAAATGTTATCATAATATAAAAAAACACTTTTTATGTTAATAATAATTTTTTGTTTAATAAAAATATATGTAATTATTAATTATTAATTTTTTTTAAAAATAGTGAAATTCGGGTCAACCCGATAACCGAACCGAATTCAAATTCAGTTTTCGGTTCTGTTCAGTTGAATTCTATAGTTCGGTTTTGTTCGGTTGTTGGGTTGACCCAAAAAAATAACCAAACTAACCGAACCGAACTAACCGAATAACCCAATAACCGAACCGATCAACACCCCTAAACTTATGTATTGTGTCTTTTTAAAACAAAAGCCCACAAATCAAATATTGATAGCAGCCAACAAACAAAGTATTAGCCGAAAAAATGGCAGCCCACAAACAAAAGATTAACCCGCTACTATTGAGCGTTACTATTGAATGCTCTATAGGATAGACATAGAGATCAACAAGCATGATTATCCGCGCGTTGCTGCGGGGCGTTAATTTTTCGCTTGTTGTTGCGGGGCATTACTTTTTATTTTTTTTATTTTGTGTGTGTTTATTCGGTCTCATGTTTAATAGTTTGTTTTTTTCTTATATAGACTTATGTGTTGGGCCTCATGTTTAATTTTTTTTTTTTTGCTATATGAGTTTTTTTTAATATAATTTTATGGGATTACGTGTGCCTTAAATGACAATCACGCGTTAATGTAGGGCATTCTTTTTAATTGTATTTATTTTTTTAATAGTGCGGGTTTATATTTTCGGTATCTTTGTTTTTTTTTCTTATATGAGTTTATGTCCTGCGCGTTGTTGCGAGGTATTAGAATTTTATTATTTATTTATTTTTAAATTTTTTATTATTATTATTTTTTTAGTGCAAATTTATTTTAACGATACCGTTTAATGCAATATAAAGTTGTACGTTTATGACCCTATCGATTATTTTAAAGTTATTATGTATCGAAAGTGTTTCCTCGGGTATTTTTTTATCTGAATAAATCGGTACTTTTGTAATAATCTTTTTTTCCCCTATTTTGTGCCAACATTTAAAAAAACACCAATTAGGTCGGCCTAAAGTGGAACCCCAATAAATTGGCCCAAAGTTGGAGCCCAACAAAAAGGTATTAAATGGGCCGGTTGAAACGACGTCGTTTCAAAAGTTGAGGCTACGTTTTATAATTTTTTTTTCTTTTTTTTTCTAATTATATTAAACCTAAACATTTTTTATAAAATCGTGCGTATCTCGGAAGCATTGGAATATTGAACCCGTTTCAATGAGTCGGCATAAATAAAGTTTATTGTATAAAAAATTCGTAAATAGCTAAAAGTTGAGGGGCCGTTGCGTAATTTTTTTTTAACTCTAATTTGGTTTGGGCCGGTGACAATTTTTTTTTATGTTGGGCCGTTATTGGGCTGCCGTTTTCGCCAGCGAAGCCCGACGTCAAAGCGACGTCGTTTCCCACGATCTATAGTATATAGATATAATTAGGATAGCGAATATTTGTATAATAGGTTCTTGCAGCATAAAGTCACATTACAAGTTAATTATTTATTTCATAGATATTTGGGATTTAAGTGGATATAGGGACGGAACTAAAAGTCTAAAACACAATTGACCATGTGCATTAAGAAAAACCAACCGATATCGGAAACACAATTTATTTGCACGAGGTGCATTTACAAATCGAGTGAAGTTTTATAAATTAGCACGAGGTGCATTTACAAATCGAGTAAAGTTATATAAATTAACACAACGTGGTAAAAATATTTGGATGTCCCGAGGTTCCTCGGAAACCAACCTATTCCACCATTTGAACATTAGTGTTATTGTCGAAAAAGATCAATTGACTTTTAATTGATTCACACATATATACGTGTGTTAAGTTAACTTTTACTTTAATAACACGGTTTTTATATTGGGAACGTTTTATTAACATATATTAATATAAAAGAGATTAGTATTTTTCTCCTTATTTAATACAAATATTAAGTAATTCAAGTATTGATGTTTAATGTACAATCTTTAATGCAAAAAATAATAATATTATTACTCCCTTTCTTTATTAATGTCAAAAAAATTAAGTAATACAACGACTAAAAAATATTATACAACCGTTAATGCTGTTGCACAAATATCAATACAAGTGATATCAATACAAGTGAGAATTTTAGATTTACAACATTTTAATGCACAAATACATTAAAACACTATTAATATTACTTTTAAAACACTTTATCATTTAAAAGTATAACAATATTTTCACATTTTACAATATTAACAAGCTACAACCAATTCAAACATAAATCAAACATAACTAATTACATAAAGTTACTCAAGCCTTAAATTATCGTTTTCCGTAATGTCGTTGTAAGAAAAACATAAAATTAAAAATATTGTTCGCCAAAAATTATGTTACAGGGTACCCGTCGCTGCAACGCGCGGGTACCCTGCTAGTATTCAATGTGTTTGTAGTAAATATATTAATTGTATTAAGTAAATCACAAAATAACTAAACGATCGTTAATTATACGTTAAATATTATAAGTAACTAATAGATGTTTATTAACAAGTAAGGGTCTTGTTAGTAAAAAAATCAAAACATGTGGGGTGTTTGGTTTGGTCGGTCGGACAAGAGAATAAATAGGGGTGTTTGTTGTTTTGGCTAAACTTAAGGAGGTGAAGTTTGACTTGCACTTCAAGTTTGGTTTAGGCTATACAATGAATCCTTGATTCATTGTTTGCCATAACTTGCAAACCCTAAAAGCGAAAACTCTCCTTCTCCTCCCTTGCTATAACCTATCGTCCAAAGACCAAGGGATTTTGTAGGTCTGATATCAGACGTATATTAGTAGCCAAAAACACACTGTGCAACGGTCGTAAATAGTGTTCCAACGTTTGTATTTTCCTATATATTCGAAGTCACCAATCCACAATTCTCACAAAAAACAAATAACAAATTCATCATTTCTCTTAAATAAAGTTTTTGCCAAAAGAAGTCTTCGAGAATGGTTAGCTCGGTCTTGGTCATCATCATCATCACACTAACTCTATTGATCTACCCTGTGCTCAAACCGAGAGAATTGTACTTTTTCTTAGGTTTATATGTATATGTTATTTATCTACTAATTTGTATCGCTTTATACTTTGATATTAATGGATTCTAATAATACGTTATTTCTTTCTTCAAACTAACATCGACCTCGAGTTACAACAAACTCACGTGTCCCAAAATAAGAAACTTGTAATTCCGTTTATCCCCTGTGGATACACGCTCCTCGATACCGAGTATATCCACCTCCCTTAATAACACAATCTAAAAACGAACTGTTTATAAATCCCACTATTGGGGCGGATCCTATGGATCCCTATAAAAGGGATTCGCCTACCTTCGGCAAGGGATCCGCCGACCTGTCAAACAGACTGGTTTCCAACTTTGTTCATACTTTAAAAATACCAAACGAACACCTATTTCAAATGTAATACCAATACGTTCACAAATCTAAATCCTAGTAACGTAGCCTTGACAATTTGGATTGCTTATCCGAGATTCCATATATTCACCTTGCAATGTAGTTAGTAAATCGTAAAACCAAATTCGAGCAAATGCACAATATATGTAACTTTGCTTGTTCATGTTCAGTCTCAAAGTCCTTTCATCGGGAGAAATCCATAGGTCATAACAATCTAACATGATGCTCCTTTTTACAAACTTCATACACTTACATTTCCAATCCTCACTTATGAAAACATGATCATGAATTTAGTATTTCTCTTTGGTCGATCAAGGATAATATATATCCTTGACCTCATACTCTCCGCGTAACATAAACGGTTGTGTTACAAGATATATCATTACATATTGTTTGCTAAACGGTCTTAATTATAGGTTATTAGAATTGAAAAATAATCTGCTAAAATAAGATTCATTATTTACTCGGTTTGTTTGTTTATTAAACATTATTTAGCTTGATGCAGTTGGCGAAGCTTATTTGTCGAAAGATACAATATGTGTCCATTTCTTTAACAACAACACAATTATATCCCGCTCATAATTAAAGCATACACATTGCTCATTTTTGAAGCATACACAAAATCTATTGAGGTAAGTTGACTTATTTAGATCATTGTTGAGAGACATTTAAAAGAACATGATTTACATGATTTCTGCATTTGAAATAATTATGTTTCTTATGTGATGTTTTGCATGATTAACGTGTTACTTGTGGTCTCTTAATATGTCATTTTGATGCATATTGATATAAATGTGTCTATGTTAAAAAGGTCTAGTCTTTTATCGGCATTCCGTAAATCTATCTGTAGGATGATCTAAATGTTTCGTGCTCCTAAATGAAAATTTTTAAACATAGTTTGCATGAATTTTTCATCTTGTTTTATCTGTGACATTGTTACATTATTTATTTGCTACTTGTGCACTTATATTATGTCAAAGTGTCTTTGGTATGATAAACATCTAGAAGTCTCTTTATCCTACACATTAATTACGTAGATTATTGTGTTAATTCATGGCTAAGTATGCTTACATGCTTAAGTGTCTACTCCATATGTCCTACACTTTTAGAAATCACTTCTACCGCCTCTTTGACGATAACATACTATATCTCCACCATCTCTTCTATCTCCGATAAGGAAAACATATGCCTCATCATGCGATTATCTCGCTTTGATCGAGAAGAGCTACATGACTTCAAGGAAGAAGTTCATTGTATGCTAACCAACATCCGTAATCACATTACTTTGTTCATTACTTCCGTTATCCTAAATAACCCACAAAACACTTCATTTATTTTCTTTGTTATTTGACGTATAACACATTATGTTGGATGTCCACCAATTAAGGAGGAGGGAAATTCATTCACATAATTGTCATTTATCAAACTCTATTAAGAGCACATATATATGTGTCTCTTACTCTCGAAACACCAACACATAGGTACACATTCCTTAGCTAAAACCGAATCACAAAGCCATATTTATTTTAAGCCTTTTAACCTAACATCATTTGTTGTACCTCATCAAGAGAAAAACACATCATGTGTTTTTCAACTCCCTCATCTTCATAACCTACAACTCCACCTTGTGGACTTTAGGCACAAATTTAAAGGGAGTATAGGATTTTTTTAAACTAGAACCTCACAACTCTATTTTCTAAGCATCATCATAGAATCACACGCTTAGTGCATTCGATAGAATCACATGCTCATCATCATAGAATCACATGATCATCATTTTCTCTCTTTACACATACTTGCACATCATTGTTAGTGTAAATAATTTACTAATAAAAATTGTCTCTTTCAATACTAGCTCAACACGTAGAATTATCCAACACTTTTTGGCATCTTAAACTAGATGTAACATTTGTCATTTTCTATGTTTAATATAAGAGTTTTTCTTTTTATGTGTCTATTTATGAACGTGTTTCGTTCGTATATATGACTATTTATGTGTCTGTTTCTTCATTTTAATAATAATCTGTGCACGAGTTCTGTTCATATTTGTTGATATGAATGTTTGAATAATTTTGTTGTAGGATAATATTCTTGCTTTTATCTTATGTTATATTTAAAACTAACTCGTTTGAATTTGTGTAGGTTGATAACAATTGGGTACGTTATCAAATTGATTTGTGATCATTCACACATTTTTATATTTTGATACATATCTTGCATTACATTAAGGTTAGTAGTGTTACCTTTGGGTTTTTTGCAAATGATATTAGGATTATAGTAGGGTGCACCAAGGTTTGGATGGAATTAGGATGTCTAAGACATGTAAAAATGCCTACTGGACGGATCCTTTTGCATCGAGGACGAATCTCTTTTGAAAAGTATCCGTCAGATCTGTGAAACTGCTGATGTAGTTTTCATTGAATGTTTAGCAAGCACATTTATCATCTTCTTCACACTTAAGCATACTGATATTAACCTTATAAATCTTTATCATTTGGAATTATGTAATGGTTGTACATTACATACATGCATAATAACCCTCATCGCTTTATAAATAAGGAAGCATTGTTAGTTGCTTGCATTATCATTATCATCTGCCGCCAACTCTTTCACTACTCATAAAGTCACCATGTCTAGCACCTCAAGTGCTTCATCAACCAACAAGGCAAGGTTTCCCGAAAAACCTTTTTACTTTTATCAATCTTGAGTCATACTTCGAGTCATCTTCACAGGGAGATTCATCAACCACAACCTACTCGTAACTCACCATCACTGCAACCCATGGAGGTTGAAACATCTTCCACAATACTCCAACCTAAGCCCAACTTGATTCCTCTTTATGTATCAATGGGCTATCCATATATCCCTACACTCATAAGCATCTTTGTCTATGTTGTCAAAAGCCAAGTGAATTTCGTAATGAAATGCGTCTTGTTCTTAATTACATCCTTACAACCTTTAACAACCTCATCACTAAAACCAACCACAATGATGCAAGTAGTAGGATTATTCTCTTTTTGTTAGCCTCAAAATATTGATTCGAACAATGAAAGTAAATGTCATTATAGAATATATCGGGTCTTTACGTTTAAGGAACTTTGTAACTAATGTAATAGGCTAGTCGGGTACACGGGCTCTAGGTTTAATCTAATCTTGCACGTGTTATGGGCCAAAAGCTCAACCAAGCCGAGCCCGGCCCAACAAAAAACACTAGGCGTCCTAGGTTTGTTAAGTTCATTATATATACTTGATGACATCAAATAATGTCACTTTTATAACATCATTTATCCCATAAAAATTACCCATTTTGTATAATTATTGCAAGAATTGATACTTAATAATTTATATTTGAGAATTACAGTAATTGTGGAGTACTTTGTGAAGATTAGCTAAAAGACGCACATTCTGGACCTTAAACAAAGAAATCTGAAGAATACTGTTATGATAACCAATATGCTGTATCCATCAAGGAAGATACGACGTATCTGTGTCTACACTTCACAAGAAACCACGAAGAACAAAGTCCAATACGCCGTATCTAGAAGACCTTAATACGCCGTATCCAAGATATAGTAATTAAATATTCTGAAAGATATTGAACGTGGTCTCTACTCCAAGAAACTTCCAATGCGCCGTATTGATATCAACCAATACGGCGTATCGACCAAGTTTCAGACAGTATAAATAGAAGGCCTAAAAACGAGTTTTAGGTGTGCTTGATCATATTTTCGATACCATAACCACAAAAGTTGATTTTCAGAAGACTAGAAGAGCAGAAGAGGTCAAGCAAAGCTACTAATTCCATAGGAAACACCTTGTAATCTCTTATACTCTAGTAATTGTTTGATTTTTCTTATCATTTGTTTAACTCGATTAGTTTACCTTGGTTGAATTATTATTATTGTTACAATGGTTAAGGGCTAATACCCTCGGGTATTAGCCATGATTATGAAGATTCAAATGTTTGGTTTGTTTATATCGATTTCTTAATTTATCATTGATCCTTGTTTATGTTTATCAATTTATACTTTTTTACGTGCTTTTGTATGCGACCTATCATTCAACTAGATCTAGTGATACCAACCAAGTTAGCTAGATGCCGGGATGGCTCTCCATATAGCGATTTATATATCTAGAATAACAGGATCATAAATAATGCCGTCTCTTTACCTTTGGTTTATGTGAACAAGTTGGACTAGCAGGTGACCTGGGATCAACAAATAAAGTATTGATTCCTTTGGTAAAGACTTAGATAGTGGACTACTAGAATATAAATTGTCATTAAACAGTAAGTGGGTAAAGTCTCCATGAGCTAGGGTTTAATAAGATCACCATTATTCATCTCATAAGATAGATTATAATCAGCTAATAGGATGTTTTATGCGGATGCGTTTAATTGTGACAGAATTCTACATGTTTAGGTTTTAGGAAGAAGTACCGCCTAAATCTTGGAATGATATGCCGCCTCGAGATAAGCACTCATTGCACTAAAATAAACAAACCAACGTTTTAATTGGATTAATCATGGTTAATACAGTTTTCTTATAATTGGCTAGACCGCTCTTCTATCTTTTGATTATCTGCCTGCATGTGTTATTGTGTTTTAAATTGATCTAAGTTACCACAAAACCTGTGCCAGTCTCTCAGACTGAAAACCCCCTTTATCCGTTAGAATTAGGATTAACATAGGTTTAGCATAGGTTTAACATAGATTAGAATTAACATAGTTTAAATTAACTTAATTTGGTTAACCAAAATATTGATAGAACTATAAGATTAATGCTCCCACTCTTAGTGATCGACACCCTACTTACCAACAAAACTACATCTGATCGGGTACACTGCCCATTAAAATGTTGTTTTAGGTTAAGACGGCAAAATATAAATGTAAAACTTGATAACTAAAATAACAACCTACACGATGACACAATCAAGTTTTTCACGCCGCTGCCGGGGAGTGAAGTTGTTTAATCTTTATGTTTATTTAATATTTTGGTTTTAACCCTAGATTAACTTAACCCTTAGAATTAGTGTAACTTAAATTAGTGTAAAATTCTGTATATTTGTTTATTATTGTTTTCTTGAGTGTTTGTTTTGTTTGTTTTATTGTTTTCTATACATTGTCCTGGTCGATAACCTAATACGGCGTATTCACTTTAATTGAATACGACGTATATAACTTTCTTAACCAATACCGCGTATCTTATTCAGTAGACTGATATGGCGTATTCAAATTCATTGAATACGGCGTATCGATCACATGATATAACAGCAAAAACAGATTCTTCATATTTGATTTCCGAGCTTGATTTTCTGTATTATCTTTCTTCTAAGCAAATCCTACTGATATTTTTACCTTTGTTACAGATTGTACTAGCCAGAGTGAGTAGATTGAAGAAGTAATGGCATAAATTAAGA
>BQNB010015763.1:5222-72684 GCA_026074375.1 Tanacetum coccineum | reverse complement strand
ACTTTGTTTTCATTTTCGTCCTTGGTCAAACTGAAATGAGTAAAATACTTAGTGATTAGGGAAAAAAGAACATAGGGTATTTCAGTCATTTCAGTTTGACCAAGGACGAAAATGAACCCAAAATTTTTCCCATAAGGACGTTGCCTGCAATTTCTGAACCATATGGACGAAACGTGCAATTTGGCAAAACCACAAGGATAATGTTTGCAATTTGCTCTAAAATATATTTAAAGTCAAACATTGAGCTTTACAATACATACTCGATCAAAATATAGTTTTTGAGCGATTGGGTTATTGTCGTCATGAGAGGTCATCGAGGCCGAGTTATACATAATGTCTTAAAGCCATGGTTGAGCTCTCGTCATTAAAAGTCATTGAGGTCGAGTTATGCGTCTTAAAGGGAAGGAACTTCATCAATTATTTCTAAATCCTAAATATAGTCTTAATTAATGAGTAACTCAATGAATTTGAACATTTATGTTAAGGTTCGTCCTTTTAACTAGTTGAGTTATAGAGTAACTCACAAATAACACTTTACATTTACACCCATACTTGTATCGATTATTATTACGCCTATGCTTTTACGAAACTTAAAGTTAAGTTATTCAAGACATAACGCTTTTGATTTGGTTATGCTGTAAAAAATGTAAAAGTAAATTAATTAGTAAGTGTATCATAACCTAATGAGACTACCCATTTGAACAAAAAAAAAGAAAATCGATATAAACCCAGCCAGACTATCTGTTTGATTAGTTATAGGGTCGGTTGTACTATTCTTCTTTGAAAATCCGATAAACTTAATAATTCGATTGACACCACCTAGTTGTGATTCATAATAATAGGAACACTAATTAAGATTGAGCTACTAGACGATTACTCACGCGTAGCAATGACGGTGTATAGTAGCATAAATTTTTGTGTGTATTCTTTTTAGAGAAATTAAGAGTGGCACAAGCTTGTGCGATAAATTGTTAACTATTCAAATAAAATAATTATCAAATTTCATTGCCTTTTATAAGTATGAATTTGTGTGTGCGTATTCTTTAAACGTTTGAATATTTTAGTAACCTCTTGAAGAAAGAGGGTTTTACTCAATTTAAGTCTTGTGATGATAGGTTCAAATCCTGTAGATTAGTTGGCCAAAATATAAAAAACAACCCCAAATAAAATGATATAAAATGTATTTTAGTAAAACAAAACGTATTAAATTTTTTGTTTTATTGAAGATCATACTAATAACTAATAATAATAACAAATAATAAAACTATAGGATAATTTATAATTTCAAAATACTCTATACTTTACCATATCATCTTATGTAAAAATATCTGACGCCCTAAATATGTGGGGATCGTGGAGCAGCAAACTCCTTCCATAGATGGTTTATATGGCGGTTTATAAGATACAATACACTCTCAGGAAGCTCTAAGAGAAGGTATTTTCATACACCACTCACTATTTTAGTTTATAATATGTGCTAACTAGTTTAATATAACCTATTAGTTTAATGTTAGAGTACTTGTTTCAATGAGTTATTTTGCCTGATTATATTTAATTAGGTTTATTTTTAATTTTCAATTTTTCATAAAAAAACCTAGGGTTCTTTAAATTAGCATTGATAATAATAATGGGTGCAATGAACCCACATATTTTGATTGTGTTTACCACTAATTTCATTATGAACCTACTTGTGTTGAGTAGTTGAACCTACTGTCTTGATTTGTAAATCCTAGCCGACAGACTTTGTATGATATATTATTTTCTTTAGGCTTGTAAGATGGTGTCTTAGGGGGTGTTTGTTTCGGCTTATATAACCGGATTATGTCTTATTTGGCTTTGGGCTATGTTTCATAAGCTCACTTTTTGTGGCTTATTTTAAAACTTTTCGGCTAAGCCAAAATGTTTTGAAATAAGCCACAAAAAGTGAGCTTATGAAACATAAACCCAAAAAATAAGCCATAAGCCGGCTATGTAACCCCCTTAGAGTTCTTTTTAAAAGTGATTATTATGATGAACTAGAATCATAATTGGATAACTAGGGGATGCTCGAAAGTGATTATCTTATTATTGCGTTATCTCACATCATAGATAATCACGTTCTAGCATTTAAAAAGGAAGGGTCCGTAAAATAAACGAACCAACAAGAGAAACAACCAAACTAAAACTAAAAAAAATAAAAAGAACATCACACAACATCAGATTATGTTTACTAAGAACAAGAAGCTCCAATACTCTCCTATGTCCCACCATCACTTGCAATTATAATGAAAGGAAGGATATGCATAGTACTAGCCATGTCACTGATATCACAAATACTTGCAGACAACAATAACAGGAGCCACAAGAAGACTCAAAAATTATCAGCTTGAAGCCTTAAAATATACCAGCCACTTATAAAAGACATCATGGAATATAGATATCAAAAATGTAGATCACTTAAACCAAACATTGCAGCCCCAATAGAACTCACATGCAGAGATGCAAAAGACTTTTAACACTTTTATCAGAACACGATAGAACTCTAAAACAATAACTTGTATCAAACCCATTAAAACTCATTTGCAGCGGCCACATATAACAGCCATCACAGAACATCGATAATGAACCCTATAGATCATTTAAAACAAAAATTGCAGCCCCAATATAATGCACATCAGAGATGCAGTAGACTCTAACCACTTATATCAGTACATTGTAGAAACTCTAACCTTAATTTGCAGCATAACCATTAAAACTCATTTGCAGTAGACTCAAAACAAATGTAACAAAACAATCTAATGTAACAAAATTTTTCTTGGATCCCATAACCAATGTTGCTAATCTATTTCACAATTATACCAGGTATTTAAAATAGTTTTGTTTATTTTCCTATGTAGATATGGCTAGACGAAGGCAAAGGCATGGAGCAAGGGTAAGTAGGACTCATGCTACTGAAGGAGAATCAAATGGTATCCAAAATCGTTCAACTATCAATGGCGATACTAATGAAACCTCCCTTGCTAATGTGACTGCTAATGTGACTGATAACTTACATAATCCATCACTCTCCGAAGGAAGAAAACTAGTTCGTGTTTCGAAAGGTTTGTAAGTACTACTAATTAGAATTTTGAGTATGAACAGAGTTTCATAATGTGACTTCATTCTTTTTGGTCATTACAACAAATTTCACAATTCAAGTGAGTGTTCGCGAAAAATTACAAGGATATTTAAAAAAAGAATTGATGAGGCAGGCTACACGTGGACAAAAATGTCTCAATCTACAAAAAACTTTTACTTTGGAGAATTTAAGGTATTGCTTAGATTACAAGTGTTTTATAAGCTTTTTTTGTTCATTAACAAATACTAATAACTTGCCTTTAAACTAGAAACATTTTGTATGGGATCTTGAAATTGAGACAAACATGAGGGAAACATGGGATTCAAAAGCTTCCTAACGCTATACTGATTTCTTGAGAGACATAAGAGATAAAAATATAAAACATGTATTCATGAGTGATGACGCGTGGAGGAATTTCACATCTTATTGGGGAACACTGAGGTATACGGAGATGCTCATCAACGTCTTAATACTATTCACTCCAGAGTAGTTAGAAGAGAGGAAGATGACCATGATAGCCGCATGATTGTGAGTTTATAAGTCGTAGTTTTCTTTATGTTATTTGTTTGGAGACATCTTTATGATGATGGTTTGTGTTTTTTTATTTGTTTGAGACATCTTTAGAATGATGGGTTGTTTTAGTTTGGAGACTTAATATTTATGTAAAAGTTTTCTCTTTATTACTATGTGCTTTATGTACGAGAGTTACGGGAATATTTGTTTTTAGTGTGTGGATTTTAGATTATAAGCTACAGATTTACCCATGCATTATTGATTATATGACGCAAACATTTAGCCAGAGGCTTCTCACAAAAAAAAGTAGTGGGTAATTTAGACACGAATATACATACAAAATATGAATGGCGAATATGTCATGTTTGCCCATGATATTTACACACGATCATATGTGTGGATAATTTTACCTGCGGATTATACGTGGCTAATTATATTCTAGGATCATTATGAGAGTTGACTTTTAGACACGAATAGTTTTATGGGTAATGTTACCCACAAAATACCCACGAGTATATTTCTGGGTGTTTTGTGGTGAGTTAGAAAATCCCACAAATAGTTTCCTCATGAATGCAACATAATCACCCACTGAAAATAACGTGGGTAAACTTACCCACAATTTTAAAATGTCATGGGCAAACTATTAGCCTCGAAGGTTTTACCCATCTATAGAGAGTCGTGGGTCATCCGTGGGTATTACCCAATTACCCACGAAATTAGGTGTTTTACCTACAGATTTTGTTCGTGGGTATTCGCCTGAATTCTTATAGTGGAGTCAGTCTGGTGAATACGCCGTATCATGTACATGAATACGTCGTATTGCCAGAACTGACAATAATGTTTTAAAAGTGCATAAAAAGTGTAGGTTCCCGAGTAACACTTCACTTCATAACCCGAACCACGAATCAAAGAAACTAGAGAGAGAGAGAGAGTCGAAAATGAGAGATAGAGAAAAGAGAGATGAGAAAGAAAAGAAATTATGATTAATGAATTAGATATTTTCTAAAAAAGAAAATATCTATATATATTTAGATATTTTAGAAAATATCTAAATATATATATACCCCTACACATTTAATGTGACGCGCGGGATATTTAACTAGGACCCGGGCTCGGGTTTTGCTTGGGATTAAACCCAAAACATATACAATATTAGATTATCTATCGAGCCCGATTCCCGATATTATCTTATTACAACATTAACTAATTAAAGACCGAAGCTCCATCGTAGAGTGACCGAGCTTCCTTGTTCGACTCAATAAATTGAGGCTAACAATCTCCCCCGAAGTGAGTTCATTGATGACACTCCTTCATGAGATCAGTGAGATTGCTTTTGTCGTTTAAGCTCGAGTGTTCTTGGTCTTTGTCTTCGTTATAACGGTCTCAGGGAAAACCCAATCATACTGTATAATGGTATGGAGCGGATACGCGTTATTGAGTCTGGGAAGAAAGCCTCGATAAAAATAAATAATCATTCCGGGTTGTCTCCCGCGGAGGCACTTTTTGTTTACAGCGAAGGAAGTCTTTAAGTTAGACTTATTCTTTAGCTTCCACTCACTTGAAATATATCAGCTTACTCTATTATGTTATTCTTGTTTGGATATGATGCTTGTATCTGAAATGTACTCACGAGCTATGTTGCTAAACTTACTGTCACTCTTTGTTCTATTATGCACAAACAAGTCAAAACATTATATCATGATATACATACAAAAATATGAGAACCTGTTTTAAGTTAGATACATCACGATATGAATAATAAATGTACAAAAGATATAAACAAAAGATAAGGATTGGGGGATCATGGGTCTGGCTGCTGCTGGTCCTGCTGGGCTGTGAAGGTGCTGACACCGTCAGTCCTCTGCCTGGTACGTCTCTAGAATGCTGCAGGTAAGCTCCCTTAGAAAGTCCCATCGAATGCCTGGTATGTCTGCCCGATAGCCTCCATTAGCTGTGTCATACATGAAATCATCCATGTGGAGAATCTCCCCTGATCGGTCATCGATCTCTCCATAAGTCCCCGTAAAGTCCTAACATCCTGTCACAATCCCTGCACCTCCTCTAAAAGTCTCCCCAATCTATAAGGCATAGTCTTACCCGCAGCAGGAGGTGGTGGTGGTGGCTGCTGAGGTGCCTGTACGGGTGCAAAAACAGCCTGGTCACCCTCATCAACAACAAGAGCATCCTCAATGCCACCAGCCGCAGCATCAGGCTGCCTCTCTGGTCCTAAGGCTACCCAAGCCCATGTATCATCAATCTCCATATAGATCTGTATCGTCACTAACTCAGCCATATCAATAATCAGAAGCTCAGGGGCAATAACTATCAATCCTCGAAGCCTCTCCTCCACCAGGAGCCCAAAATGCTTAGCTAATCGAGCTACAAACTATCCTCCAGAGATAAGAGCCTCGCTCTTCCTCCCAGCAGCAAACAACCTTAAGTATCTAGCCAATAAATATAGGACGTTGGCCAAGCCAACTTCCATCCCTCTCAAGTAAAACAAATTAGTCACGGTCACCTTCTCAGGTGCCTGACTCCTCCCAGCAATACTAAATGTAATCAACCTGTGGCACAACCTAAGTATCAGATCTCTAATAGCAGTGTAGGATGGGGCTGTGCCAAGGAAATCTCCAGCATATGAGATCCCTATCCAATAATCTCTCAGATCCCTATTGTTGGGGATCTGTATCACACTCTTGGCCCAATATGCACCGAATCCAACAGTCTGCATCTCCTCATCAGTGTGTAATCCTAAGGCTAAAATAATCTGCCTTCAGCTCAGGCGCCTCCTAGCTCTACCTAACTAAAACTGTAGAGCTCCAGGCGTGTCTAAATCAAGTATAGCCTATCCAAACCTGAACACACTGAAAAACTCCAAAATAAGCTCGTGTACCAGCAGCCCTCTAACATCAAATAGCCCCCTCCACGCTCGGCTAGTGAACAAACTCACTCCCTGAGCATCTCTGTGCTCCATAAGCATCTTAGCACTCAACCCCTCAACCATCAAGTCTGGTAATCCCCCAAAATCAAATACCTGCACCCTGTGCACCTCCCTCCTGTATATCCTAGCTAATCTCATCTCAAAATCTGCAATATCAGCATATGTGTACTGTAACCCCTCGCACCTAAGGTACCGGTGCCTCTGATCACGTGGTGGAAGAGCCATATCTATAAAATCAATGAGAATAGTACAAAGATTATAGAATTTTAGACATTCTGTTCTAAGGGTGGATACGATGTATTCATAAATGGATACGCCATATAAGGATCAATATGGTCAATACGCCGTATAGATGTTAGTCAATATGGCGTATGGGTTTGAAAACTCAGGATCCTATTTAAGTCATTACGCCGTAGTCATTTTACTGAATACGTCGTATTGGGGTTTTAAAGTTGGGGGTGAAATTGAGTCAATACACCATATCTATGTGAGTGGATACGCTGTATTTCTCTGCAATTTGAAAACGAAAAGGGGATTCCCCTTTTTACCCATTTTGACCCAATCGTAATTAATAAAACTACCAATTTCATTCTGGGGAAGTAAAGGGACTTAAGAAGTAATCCTATGGCATAAATATCAAAACTAAATCCTATCCAAACCCTAATCCTAATTCAAAATCGCAAATCAAAAAGAGAAGGGATCAAGCTTATTACCATATGATCTTGACAAAGAATAGAGTGTGATTATGAATCCCGAACAAGAGATCTCCAGGAATTTTTAGTGGTAAAATCATTTGTGTATTTGGAGTGAAAAAGTAGTGGTAAAACTCAATCCGGCGTATCAAAGGGGTTTTTATACCCAAACTCGATATGCCGTATTGATTCTTCATTAATACGCCGTATTGGCGAGTTTTGTTGACTTAGTCAACTTTTAATAAAAACAGTGGATACGCCGTATAGGTTTTGACCTAATACATCGTATCCGTTCTTTGGAGACCAATTTTCCTAATTTAAATAAAGCAAAGAAAACATACCTTGGCCTCTGTAACATTCTTGTATAAACACCATCCTTATAATACCATTAGGGTCGAACGGAACGCCAAACGGCACATATAAATTCATAATGAGATATAATAGCATTCCGTAATAATTCCAAATTATAAGTGCTGAATCAAATGATTATCATTTAAACAATTATTAAACGCAGCGGAACAAGCACGTATCAACGGATCCATAGAGTCATATGATCAATCAAAGTTAAAACAAGAAAAGTAGTACCTTTATATTGTGATCGGTATAATCAAATGGTGACCTTCACCTTAACACAACACTTCTAATGAAACCAAGTAATCAATGGACATTGAACTAAATTATTAAAATAATCAAGTATCATCTTAATTACATTTGGGTGCAACCACACATACATCTGTTCAAATCATCGAGGGGCCCAGTAGTATCTTACTCCATTACATGTGGAGGAACAAATCTTATTTTGACTGCACGTGTCCGTTATGTGTTTCATGTCCCTCCTGAAAATGGCCTTTATATCAGACTTTAACAGGTCTGCGTTGAACCGTATCTAGGATTGACGTTCCACACACACAAAATCTACTTGCATCTCAAGTCTAAGGATAAGAGACATAACCACTTGCGAGATTCACTATTGACGCTGATCCGTGTAGTGAATACTCATAGGTTGGGTCAATCCAATGTTCATCCAATGAACAACATATGAGTTTAGCGATATCATCCTTTAATATTCATACCGTATGAATATAACCAAAACACTCACATTTGTCTTGATTCAATGATGCTCCCGTATCATTAACTGACAATGGACGATTTAGAATAAATAAATTATTCATGGATTTAAACATGCTAATATAGAACACAGTTGTATAAATGAAGACGATCATACCAGGTATATCAAGTTATTGCTTAATACAACTGCTTAATGTTCCATTATCCAAATACTAAAAAACAGATATACATGAGACTACTAGCAGGTCAAAGTTCAATGTTCCTAGCATGATAAACATGTTTGGTACAAGACATTAACTTTGTAAAAAGTACCAACTTAGTTGTCATCTGAGTGACCTTTGAGAACACTTGTTTCAAAACTCACAAGCAGTGAAGGTTTTGAATAATACGATGATTGTCATTTTGTATATGTGCGTTCAAGTGCTAATACAATAATACTAGCATCGCCATAACAAATTACATAGGTTGTTTGAAGCAAGCAAAACCACCTATATGAGACAGTCTTCTTAACAGCTTCCCAAACTGTAAAGTATTCTTATTCTTTAATGAATAGTGCAACAATGCTTTCAATCAAGCATGTCTAGTCAACAGTATTATCATTTATGATGAAAATCCTGCTATGACTAGGATTGAGAATCATCTCAATCAAAATAAGCATTAGTGTATAAACTCAACACTAATCTCCTTATTAAAATCCGTAAACAATGAACATGTCTTTAGTCCTTAAAAGGCCTTTTAGAATGTTCTTTCAATAGTAGTCTAATGACTTTCACTTAGTTACTATGGTTGTAGGTTCATCTTGCATTCATGCAAGTGCTACAATTAGTCTAATACATATCATGATATACATAATGAAAACTTTAGCTGAACCAAACGTTTTCAAACATGTGTTTAACTCATCAGGTGAGATAGAACTTGAGTCTTGCTCAATGATGTGTTATGTTGTGTTAGACTTATTAATCGCGTATGTTTATCTTAGTAAATTTATGCTCCAAGGTTACATGTTTATTTCTTATATTTATCGATAGAAATATTATTCCAAATTAAGGATTAAAATCTAGCTTAGGTGAAATATTATTTCCAATATGTTATCAACATATAAGATATAAGAAAGACAAAACCTAATGCTTCGACTAACTTTAAGGTGTACTCAGGAGATATCTTTATTTCAATCAAAATCAAATTGTTGATTTAAATTTAAGATTCTAGCTCGTAGATGCATGCTCTAATCCACTTGGATTTTACAGCTTGCACATTTTCTAAAGATAATTTGGATTCATAAACCTTTTTTATTACACAACGTCCTTGCAAAGGTAATCATTCAAGAAGGAGTTTTGACATCCAATTACCATATTTCATATTCATGAAATCAAGTATGGTAATTAATATCTTTATTCATTTAACGCTTGCAAGGAAAAGAAGCTTTAATCATAGTCAATTGCTTGAGTTTAAGTAAAACCATTATCACAAGGCATGCATTTAAATGTGTGTACCTTTTTGTCCATATTAGTCTTCTCCTGGAAGAACCAATTTAACTTCTCAGTCTTACCGATTGGTGAAAGATCAATAAAATTCCAAAAATGATTTTCTTTCATGGACTATATCTCAACATTTATAATGTCGTTAGCTAGTGAATTCAGAAGGTTGTGTAAGAAGAGACTTTCTCCAAAAATAGATGCTCCCACTTGCTTCGTGCAAGAGGAGACTTTCTCCAAATACGCAGCAAGTCAAGCAACAATAAAATTGTTCTCGTTTGGGATGTATAATGTACACTGACAATTCTTGACTCTAGTTTGCTAATAACACACTTAACGTGATCTCAACGAATTCAAAACTTCAGTTAAGACTTAATGGGAGTCTTCCCATTTCATAACCCGATGGTGTCTTAGTTACCTTTTTAGTTGGAACCATATTGAGTAAACACATGGCTTACTTAATTTTGTTAGCCTTGATAAGATTAGAGGTAGGGTAGTTAATGTTATCAAAAATAAACTATATCAACAGAGTTTGATTTTACACATCAGACATACCATAGCGATGTGGTATTCTATGAGTAATGGGATTATGAGACAATATCATAATTCTTTAGATAACCTAATACCCTTTGGCTCACATACTTGCCAATTTGTTCAAACATAATGGCATTAACAGTAATTTCAAGCCAATTGCATGCTATAACGTAGAAGTCTTAGAGAAGTTCAAGGACTTTATGTACATGTCTTAACTAGAAGACATAACATGCTAATTGCTAACATTACATTATAAGTCTTTGGATATTTCAATGACTTCATGTACAAGGAGACATGACAAGTCAATTGCTTACTTTATAAGTCTTAGAACAGTTCAAGGACCTTATGTTTATGTCTTTACAAGAAGTCACAAGCATATTAAATAAAGTATTATTAAACGCCGACTCTTGGCTTCAACAGTCTTTTCAAGTTAATTACATACTTCTTATTGATGTCTTTACAAGAGGACACAATCATATTGGCTAAACCTTTTAGTGAATATGATGAAGTAGGTATTTTTTATTTCTTGACACTAGTTCTAAGTAGGGCGACATACATCGAGGTGTATAAGTTCTAGTAGAATATTAGCTTTCTTACCATACTAGTTAAGAAAAACCATTAGTTATATTTTTATGTGTTGTACCATGCACACAATTAAGATTTCTCCCACTTGTGCATGGCACAACATCAAGCATTTATACAAACAAGTAAGCATATTATGAGTTAGGTTACGATCCTGAGACTAGTGGGTGATGAGTCTACTACGCTTCCATATGTTTGTATGAATAATGTGGAAAACTAGAAGGAAGGGTTGAATAGTTTACCGCTTTTTAATTTAAGGTTTTAAAGTGTTTGTAAAAAATTCTAGATTCGACTTTATGTCAATTCAACACTTGCACAATATGAACAATATACTTATCTAAACAATTAATAGGATAGTATGGAAGAATAATGTAAGACAAGAGATAAGAGTAAGAATAATCAAACCACAAAGCGAGGATTTATAGTGGATCGGCAACGAAGCACCTCTTCTCCTTACGCCACTCCTCGAGCACCTAACTCGAGAGTTTTCTTCACTATGTCAACAAGCTCCCTTATGGCGGAGAAAACCGTACACAATGTTGCTTACACCGATTTATGACACAAAGCTAAATGTCGAGTTCTAATCTTAGCTAGAACCAATCTATCACAACACAACTTCACGACTTGTTCATGACTTCACGACTTCTTCACAACTTCAAGACTTCTTCACAACACTACTTATATCACAACTATCTAGCACTACTCGGTAAGATCACCACGATCTAACTATACTTACAAAGATCGCCAAGATCTAGCAACTACACAACTTTACAAAATTTACAAGTTATGATATGAATGCAATAAGATTGCAACAACACACAAAGGTGTAATACTTCTTCACTTGATGATAGAAGTATTCTTCTCTTGCACTTGAGGAATGATCTAAGGGATCACATTAGAAACAAAGCTTTATGATTAATGATCAATGAATTTTAGGAGAGGATTGTGGAGGCTGTATTGGGCAGAAAGAAATGAGTGCTAAATAGAGAAAAAAGTGGGAAAAGTCTAGTAATTTATAAGGACAAACTGTGGGAGTGTCTAACCAAAATGGTGGACCCCGCTTAAAATAGGTGGGCAGTCCCCTTAAAATTAACAGGGTCGCTCGTGTATTTAAGGGGGCCGCCCTAGGCTAGGGCCTCCCCAGTTTGTCTTTTGTATAGAGAGAAATTTCTGGAACTTTTCTAGCCATTTTATGTCTGAAAATTTGAATTTCAAAATGTTTATTTTGAATAAAACATTTCTTTTATTTGTAGAAAATGTTTTTTAGTGTTTATAAAAATGTTTACAACATTTTATAAAAGTTTGAGGTTGAATAAAAATTTCCTTTGATCATTAAATGCATTAAGCATTTATTTATTCATACCTTTAGTGATATAATTATCGAAATAAAAATTTACTACTAATTACTTGTTTACGTTTAATTTTACATTGAACGTTTTTATATCTTGTGATTATCAAAACGTAAAGATGTGAAAAAATATTGATAATGTTTTTAGGCATTATATTTTGTCAACAATCTCCCCCTTTTTGATGATTACACAATTTAAACTCATTAAATGTAAAGTTATTTTTAAACAAGTATTTAGTGAGTTTCATGACATTTCTCCCCCTTTTTGTAAAATCAAAAAGACATCGTCGAGAATTTCTAGTTAGATCGACGGAATAATTGCTCCCCCTTGATGTGTGCTGCCCCCTCGTTCGAGGGCACCAAGGAATCTAGCTGTGGTTTCTTGGCTACAAAAAAAAGGAAGTTTTAGAAACATACAAAAAATTTCCTAACATGTAGCAATAAGAAGAAGGAAAAATTATGAAAAGTTGCAAGCAAAACATCAAAGCAAACTATTCATCATTCTTTAAGGACAATGTGTGTGAAATAACACACAAGCCTACTAAATAGAAAAATAAATATGCTTTATAAGCATATTATACATCAAAAAAGAAAATCATAAATAGCCATAGAAGGATTTTTGACTTGCCTGATGCGACACAAAAGGATTGGCGATATTTGTAGGCATAATACGAAGTTAGTTGGTTGTTTGATGGATAGTTAATTGGGAGCGAAAGTGCAGTTGTTGAAGGGTAATCTCTTTAAACTCTAAGTGTTGGAATGTTGTGTCGAGTGAGGAGGAATGTTCATATCCAATTGATATCCTCACTTAAATCAAGGAATTGTTTTTGTGTGAAGAGGCACACACGAGCTAATGACCCAACATAGGTATTCAACCTAGGTTTATGTTAATAGTTTGTGGGTAGGTTTGGAGAGTAGGTGATTGAGGAGGAAATGTTATTTTATTGTTGGGAGAGATGCATGCTAAGAGGTTTGATAGGTTCCTTGTAGTTGAATAATTTCATAAACAAGTGCTTTCTCTACTTGGAGATAGAGTTGATGTGTGTTTGAGTATTGTGTTGTCACTTTAAGGTGGAACTTGAGTGATGAGTTTCAAGTGAGTAGATGGTGAGATGGAAGTAGGAAGGATGTGAGACAACTTGTTGTGATATAAGAGTGTCCTTAATGAAAGGATGTATATGTTTAACACTTTAAAGATGAAAGCTAAGTGTGAGTAACCATGTGAATTTATTGGTAAGATTGGAAAATTGGAGGTTGTAAGCACCTTGTGGTGTGTGGTAGTCGTTCTTTAAGTAAAGGATTTAGTCATCTTGATTGGGTTGATTGGTTTTCTTGAGATGGTTTGATAAGAGTGAGTTGTATTTGGCAATTGGTTTAGGTTAAGTTTACATAGGAGCCCCATTGGATGGTGTTACAAGGTTAAGTTTCTTCCTCCAATAGGTATTCACACTCATTTTTTTTTTTTTGGCTACCTTAATGGTTTGATGTGGGTTATTGTTAGGAGCTGTCATTGGTGAGGATGATGTGATAGATATGGATGAGAAAGTAATTTATAGTGAAGGAAAGGTTTAAAATTAGGAAAAATGGAACATTTAAAGGATCAAATCCAAGAAATGTTTGTGAATTTAAGGAAACAGTAGCTAAGTCTAGAGGGTATTTGGTTAAAAGGAGGTGAAAATACTATTTTACCAGCGTTTGCCTAGGCCGGTCCCCTTAATTAGGGGCCGGTCCCCTTAAAATTAAGGGGGTCGCCCTTTATGAATTAAGGGGGCCGCCTACTAGCATTTCCCAGATTTCCTAAAATATGATTTTTCTCAAAATTTTGTGTGAGGGGTTTCTGTTTTGGTGTTAATTTGGCAGCAATCCATCCTTTTAATGGTCAATATCATGATTTTTAGCACATAGCACTATCATTCAACACTACATATGTAAGACAAGATGTAGGGTACCCTAATTTCACATAATGTGGCATATACTTTTTAATATGAAATTAAAGATCATAAGAGGTGGAAGCACATAGAAATAGTAACTAGATATAATACACAAAGAATTTTCCTTGATAAGGGGGTTAAGTTAAAAAAATGAACCAAACTTTTGTGCAAATCCTAGTGTGTGCCAAGTGCGAACAAATGTAGAGTATCGATTATTTCGACACTAAGACATGTAAAACTAAGAAAAAATTCAAAAGCGCTCCTTGATTTAAATTTTGCCTCAAACCCAAGATTGTCGTAAATATATAATTAGATTAAATCTTTTGACAATAAGTAAGAGAACATTATGCATATGTGAAAAATGTTTTTAGCATATCTCAATAACATGTAATAGTTGATTTTCATGTGCTTCTAGTTGTGAGAAAGACTTTTTGGAAAATAATAGATTGAGATTATTGTATATTATGAAATAAAGATATATGCATATGAAAGGAGGAAATTGTAAAAGTTTTGCATAATAGACATTTTCCAATCTTGTATTTTTGTGTAAAATAGAAACCTAGACACAGAGAGAAGAAGAAAATTTTTTTTGTCAGCCAGGTGGGTGGTCCTCTTAAAATTAAGGGGGCCACCCTTTATGAATTAAGAGGGCCACCCCTGTTAAAAAAAATTCTTAGATTTTTTGAAAATTAGTCCATTGATGATTATCATTTCATTATTATGCCAAAAACTTAATCAATTTGTTCTATTATTCCTAGACCTAGACGTAAGTAGATAAAAGGCTCACGTTTAAGTGGTTTAGTTAGAAAAACGACTACTTTGTCTTCCATAACTTTTCTATAGAAATATTTTCCTTTAGAACATTATCCCGCGAATGAATGATGGGCAAATCTCAATGTGTTTTGTTCGTGAGTGTTGAACGGGATTCTTACTTAAGTCTATAGCCCCTTTGTTATCACACATTATTGGAATGTTATCTAACCTAACGCCATAGTCTATGAGAGCTTGTTTCATCCATAGAGCTTGTTAACATTCCTTTCCGACACTTATGTATTCCGCTTCGGTTGTGGAGATGGCAAGAGTGGTTTGTTTCTTAGAAAACCAAGATGTTAGACAACATCCTAATAAACTGCAAACACCACTAGTGCTCTTGCGATCTACTAAAATCCTCCCGCATGATTCCGAATTCCCGCATAAACAATGGTTTCGATGCTGGAATCCTTAGATACCAAATCCTAAATGCATAGTGCCTTTAATGTACTAGCAAGATATGTTTAACACTTCTTAAGGTGAGAAGGTTTTGGGATCCTTCCAGAAAGCGGGCGCAAATCAAACACTAAACATGAAAACGGGTCAACATGCCTAGTTAAGTATAATAAACTACCTATCAAAAGCCTCTAAATTTGGTATAAATCTAACGGACCTCACCATCTTCGTCTCTTGTGATTTTGGTTTCCGTTAGACATAGGGGATTTTTATGGCTAGAGTCTCTAGTCTAAATTCTTAAGCATTTCCTTAAATATATTTTGATTGATTTATAAAAATATACCATCATCTAATTGTTTTTATTTGTAAACCTAAGAAGAAATTTAGTTCCCCCATCATACCCTTTCGAACTCATCGTGCTTGATCTTGGCAAAGTCAATCACACAATTCTTGACAAGTTGATCTGAATATAATGTCATCAACATATATTTGGACAATAATGAGATTGGAGTCTTTCTTTTTAGTGAAGAGCTGTTTATCTACCATTCCCATGAATAAATAAGTATAATAAGAAAGGCTTTTTATCAATCGTACCAAGCTTTTTGTCTTGTTTTAGAACATAACGAGCATTCTTAAGTTTCTAGACATACAATAGTGTTTGCGAAGTCAATGAATCCCGGAGGTTGTGCCACGTAAACCTCCTCATTGATAAAACCGTTAAGGAATGCACTCCTCCATCTATTTGTATAACATAACTTAAAGTCTGAGTGCGCAATCATAAGCCAAAAGAATTCTTATGGACTCCTAGACTAGCTACAGGTGTGCAATATGATTCGTCATAAAATCCACTACTTTCTTGTTGATAATAACCATGGGCACTAACCTAGCTTTGTTTTCTAGTTACGAACACAAATTTTTTATTTCATCGAGTTTTCTTTCTAATATACCCATTTTGTTCCAATGATGGTCATATCCTGGGATTTTGGACATAGTTTTCCTAAACCTTATTTGTTTAAATTTGTTTTAGTTCCTCTTGCAATGGCCATACCTAACTTTTCATCTTTAATGCCCTATATTATTATTAATAATGTTTCTAACGTAGAAAAAAAGCAAAAGAAATTGCTTTTTCTTGAGCTTAGAGCTACCTAACGAGTTCTTTGATTTAGGAATACCAATAACGTTTTCTAGGATGAGTTTAGATTCATTATATTTATAAATTGATTATTTGCTAATGAGATGTCTTCAAGATCTTGCCTATGTTTATTGTTTTACGTAACCACAATCGCATCTTCTTGACTAACTCACATCTTCTAATGGTGATTTTCAGGCAACTGGAGGAGTATATCATCGAAAGTTACATTCCAATGACTCTTTAAACTTTCATTGTTTGTTTGTTATGTATTATGTAAGCTTTAACTAATTTGGCGATATCCTAGGAAGACACCATCGAATGACTTGGGATCAAACTTGGTGAAGGTAATCTTTTGTATTAATCAAAAAACAATTACTTCCGAAATACTCTCAAATGAGTTAAGGTTTGGATTCCAACCTCATAATAACAGTCGTATGGAGTTTTTCTAAAAAAACGTCAAATGGAAAACCAATTATTATATAGGTTGACGTATCACCGGCATTACACCAAAATTTATGAGGATGGATGTTCGTTTAACATGGATCTACTCATTTCTTGTAGAGGCGATTTTTTCTTTCTACTTACCCTATTGATTGTGGAAGTTAACGAGGAGCAAAAAAATTGTAGATATCCCATTTAAATCAAAATAGTTTTTGAATTGTTACTCATTATCAAATCTCGACCAAAAGACCGTTCTAATTGATACAATGGGAACCTCCTAATTTGTTTTGGAATCATTTTTGCAAAATATTATCCGAATTTTTCGAAGGCTTTGGTTTTATTTGCTAAAAATCTAGTCCATGTGAATCGAGAATAGTCATCTACGATTACTAAGGTATAACGATTCCCTCCATAACTTCATATGGCGGAGGGGCCAAACAAATCCATATGAAGTGGTTCTAAGCAGTCTAGATATTGAAACAAATTTTAAGCCTTTGACTTGCATGAGCTATGTTTTTCTCCATTTTTCCAAGCATCACAAAAATGCCGTCGTATATTAGTTAGGGTAGGGTTTCCAACTAGTTCTTTAGATGCTAATGATTTAAAAATTGCATATTAGGCTAAAATTCACCCAAAATCTCCTATGCCATAGGGTTGAGTTTTCTTCCAAAGTTGCAAGGCATATTTTGTCTTCCGGTTTATTTCCTAGTTTCATTACATATATTCCTCATTTCCTAATTCCTTTACCTATAACCTTTTTGTCTTTGATTATTTCGCTATCGTGTTCGGTAAATATTACTTTGCATTTGTTATCACATATTTGTACTACACTAAGCAAGTTGTATGTTAAGTTATCTACATGCTCAACATTTCTAATTATTAGGGAGTCTTGAGAAATTGTACCTTTTCCTATGATTTTACCGCGCAAGTTGCTTCCAAAGATTACGTTTCCTCCGTTGTATGCTTTGTATGAAGAAAACAACTTTCGATTACCGGTCATATGTTTTGAGCATCCACTATCTTTAATCCACTCATCGGGTTCCAAGTAATATTCCTAAGCATATTCATCAGGCGCTTTGAGCTACAAGACAATTTTCAGCTTTAAGTCATTTCTATTTCACATCCCCAATAATCGCTCCATGTCCTCGAATCAAATGCTCTTTGATCTTTGTTCTTTGGTGGCGTTGAACATTCTTCAATGAGGTGATTTGGATCACGACATCTAAAACATTTTCTTTCACTATTACCATAACCATCATTTCTACTTCTTTGGAATGTTTTTCTATCGCCTCGTGGTTGTCTTACAAATCTTCCTCGTCTCTTGAAGAATTTCTTGAATTCTTTTACGGCCATAGCATACTCTTCGTCTTCACTATCAGAGCTTGAGCTATCTTCATCACTTACTTCCTTTTTCACCTTTAATGCAAGAGATCTACTTTGTTCTTTCTTGCCTTTGACCGTTTTGAAATCTTTCTTTATTACCTCTTCATAAACTTTCAAGTTTCCAATAACTTTGTTAAGAGGTAAGGTTGTTAGATTCTTTGATTCTTCAATCGCTATGACTTTTGCGTGCCATTTTGGATGTAATGCCCTAAGAAACTTCCTAACACAATTCTTGCTAGAAAAACCTTCATCAAGTGCTTTTAGACTAGTAATAATAGTGTTAAATTTGCAAGGCATTATCTATTGATTCCTCTTTCTGGAATCGTAAATTGTTCATATTGTTGAACAAGAAGATCTATTTTGTTAGCTTTGACTTGATTATCACCTTGATGAGTGATTAACAAAGTATCCCAAATTTCTTTTGCGGTTTGACACATAAAAATTCTTTCGTATTCATTTCGTGGCAAAGCATTATAAATTACCATTTTAGCTTCATTATTTTTAGCAAGTTTCTTTTAATATCATCAATTTGTTTTTAAGAAAATGTACACTTCACATCCTTTTTAGTTCAGGATTATTAAAAAAGGAGGAAAATTACCAATCGGTAAAAACATGCCAAAGAATCTAGATCTTTTAATTTCACATAAGTTTTCAAATCATATTTGCCAAAAAATAAATCCAATCACTTTCAATATTGGTGGTCTTTGCATAGATTGCCCTTCTAAATATTTTTCCGATTCCATAAATCGATTCAAGTTTTAAAATACAATTTATTTTAAAAATCTTGTTTGACGTGGCTCTTGATCCAATTGTGGAAACTACAATGGGGGTTTGCATAGTTTACCAGCTTTTTAATTTAAGGTTTCAAAATGTTTGTAAAAAGTTCTGAATCGACTTTCTATGAATTCAATTCTTAGCAGAACAAAATAAACAATAAACATATCTAAACAATTTAATAAGATATAATGGAGAAAGTATGCAAGACAAGAGATAAGAGTAATAACAATCAACGACAGGAAAACTCGGATGGATTTATATGGTTCGTGGTCAACGAAGCACCAACTCTTCGCCCTACTCCACTCCCCGAATCACCTAACTCGAGAGTTATTCTTCGACAATGTCAACAACCCCTTATGGCGGAGAAAACCATACAACAATGTTGGTTTACAAAACAAACCGATTTAAAACTCAAATCTAAATGGTCGAGTTCATAATCTTAGCTAGAACCAATCTATCACAACCACAAAACTTCACCGTGACTTGTTCACGGACTTCACAACTTCATAAGACTACTTCACAACTTTCAAGACTTCTTCACAACACAACTAAATCACAACTATCTAGCACTACCCGTGTAAGATCACCACGATCTAACTATACTATACAAAGAACGCCAAGATCTAGCAACTATCCAACTTTAGCAAAAGATTTAACAAAGTATGGAATAGTGAATGCAATAAAATTGCAAAAACACACAAAGGTGGTAATACTTCTTCACTTGATGATAGTAAGATACTACCCTTACACTTGAGAATTGAAGCTTGGATCAGTTGGGAAACAAAGCATTATGATTAAAAGATCAAAGGATTTAGAGAGGATAATTGTGCTAATTTTTGGTTCAGAAAGAAATGAGTTCAAAAGGTGAGAAAATAGCTGGATGAAAAGTCCAATATTTATCGGACAAACTGGGGGACGTCTACCTAAGGCGGTCCCTTTCAATATGTGGGTGCGGAATCCTCTAATTTTAAGGGGCCGCCCGTTATTTAAGGGGCCGCCCAGGCTAGGGCCCCCTATTTTGTCCTTTTTTGTGTAAGGAGAAAAATTTGGAACATTTCTAGCCAATTTGTTTTAAAATTGAATTTCAAAATGTTTATTTTGAATAAAACATTTTTTTTATTTGTAGAAAATGTTTTGTAATGTTTATAAAAATTTGTGGTTGAATAAAAATTTCTTTTGATCATAAAATGCATTAAGCATTTATTTATTCATACCTTTAAGTGATATAATTTTCAAAATGAAAATTTACTACTAATAACTTGTTTAACGTTTAAATTTTACATTGAACGTTTTATATTTATGATTACAAACATAAAGGAGAGAAAAAATAATAATTAATGTTTTTAGTATATATATTTTGGACAACAAAAAAATCCAAACACGAAACCGTTCCTTTGCGGTAACATTATGCACTATGATGCCCCACGCAAAAATAGCTCCCAAAATTACAAAGTGCTATAATTTTCGAGGGTTTACTTCCACCACACTCTTCTTATTAATAACCCACACTGCACATTTAAATGCATAAGGTTCCTCCAAAAAATAAGTCTTGACTTGCGAAAAAAACCTCTTCCTTTTTTCAAAGGTCCAATTTAAGGGAACAACCTTTCCAAAAGTATAACTAATGAAATCCGCATATCATGGTTCATCGTTATTAAACTTGGATTTTAGCGCTATTAAATGTTCGTCAAAGAATTTATCAAGAATTTCCCTCTTAGTTAACACCTCCATATTCGGATTCTCAAACCTAGATAAGTTTATCACGCCAATATCTGCTGATATCCTTATGTTTCTCAAATACTTGATAAGGGGTAGTGAAACTCCTGGGGTCTTTTTCTTTTGATGGCATTTTATCGAGCAAGACAGCTGAGCACCTTTCGTTTGTTGTCTCCATACAAGCTTCTTCAAGTCTGGATTTATTCGTCAATTAGCTCTTCAGATATTTAGCCTATTTTAGCATTTAAACTAGGGCTTTGATAAATGGAATATTAAATAACCCGGAGTTTTTGTTTCATAGACTCACCAAATTTTTTTGTTGGGCATTGCATCTATCCTTTTTTTTTCCCACTCGGATTTGGGAAAGAAAGAGATGATGTATGTGGTTTTAACCCAATAGTTTAGAGTCCTTGTCATGATATTTGAAGAATTATTTTTTCTACATCAACCATGTCGGCTTTTCCTGCACTGTACTCTTGTTTCAAATCTGGGAGGTTCATTCTTGTTGATTCTAGTTTCATTAATTTCTTTACTACGGGTGGCTTTAGACGTAATCTTTCCTCTACTAGTTGTCACTCCTTTGACTACGTTTTTTGGAATCAAAACAAACTCACTAAGGTAAAATCACCTTTGACAATTTGTATTACATTGATTTTTAGCTCAACTCAACAAGTAGCCTTCTTGTTTTTACCAAAGGCTCGTTGGGTGGTTCTAAATTCAGTTGTTTTAATGAATAATTTCATCTCCTCATGTTCACGCTACCATCATCAATGAAAATTACCAATAGATTCTTCCATATTTAACCCCCGTCATAGGGTAATTTTTTGGAAAACGGGTAAGGAGGCTCCCTGAAAATGGTACATGAAAAAAAAGACATATTTCAAAGTAAAACTATTCTAGAAAACAAAACGAGAAAGCTAACTAAAACTATTACTGTATCAGACAGTCGATACGTCGTATTTAGTAAACTGGATACGCCTTTTAGTAAAAATTTTAAAATAAAAGAAAAAAAAAAAAACCAAAAAAAAAAAAAAAAAAAAAAAAAAAAAAATAAAAAAAAAAAAATAAAAAAAAAAAAAAAAAAAAAAAAAAAAATTTAACACAAAAAAATAAATATAGTTTTAAAAAAAATAAAAAAATTAGATGATAAATGGTTATTGTTAAAAAACGCCGTATCGATGTTTAATGTTGAATACGCTGTATTCAAAGAAAATGGATACGCCGTATTCAATAAATAACAGCAGACAGTAGAAAAAAAATAAAACTAAATTTATACTAAAAATACCAATAAAAACAAGAAATTAAACAATCGCACTCCCCGACAGCGGCGCCAAAAACTTGATGTGTCATCGTGTAGGTTGTTATTTATAATCAAGTTTTATTATTTATTTTATGCCGGCTATACCTGAGAACAACACCTCAAATGGGAGTGTACCCATCGGATGTAAGCTTTATTATGTAAGTTACGGGTGTCCGATCACTGAGAGAGAAAGTTTTACTACTTAATTCACTGGTATTTTATTTACCTAGGATAGTACTAATCTAGCCTAATTATTCTAATTAAATATAATTAAACCTAAACTAATGCAAAGAGGGAGGTTTTTAGCCTAAGAGACTGGCACGAGTTTAGTTCCAATTATCATAAAGTGATGACAAATAACGCACACAAGTGATTAACAAAAGATTGTGAAGTGGTCAAACGTAAGAAAAATGTTGATCCCACTTCAATAGATCGAATTACTTAAGCTTGTTTAAGGTTTATTTATATTAGATAAATCTAACACAACTATAGTAGAAACTATGTTTGAATTGTAATAAAGATTACGGAAATAATCCTATAATATTAAGAATAATTATCAATGAAACAATAATTCTATAAACATATAATTCAACAAACAAGCTCCAATATTATTAATAATAATACGAATACTCTCAAAGTATTAGGGTTACAAAGACCTTGAAGCTAAGAATTATACGACTTCGAATATGTCAAACTCTATGCCCTAGGACCTCCTTTTATACACAAATAGTCCTAGTCGGCTTACAATACTTTCCTAAGTATCCATAATCTTTTCTATAAACAACTAATACATATCATATAAGCAGTACTAACTAGTAGCATTAACTTAATATTCACTAGCAGTAGTAACTTCAAGCATATTTCACTAGCAACATTAACTTCAGCTGAGCAGTCTTAACTTTGTACTAGCAGTAGTAACTACTTAGCATATTTTCTTTGAAGTTCATTAGCAGCACTAATATTCACTAGTAGTACTAACTTCAGCTGAGCAGCAATAACACAAACATGAGTAACTGTAATCCAAACAACATCAAGAAGACTTTTAATCCTAATAATCCTCCCCTAAATTTGATATTCTTCTTCAAAATCATCAAGTTTCTTCATTTAAAGCTTCATCAACACCAGGAGGATGCTTCTAAACACTTTTTTACTTCTTAAGCTGTTTTATGATGAATTTAAGATGGGTGAAAAGCCATTGCACTTCCATAATCAATAATAAGCACATTTACCACATCATTGAAAGTGTAAGTGGTGCAAGAGGATACTCCCCTGTCCATAGGATAGTCAACCGGACCATCCTCGGTCTCATCATCCTCATACTCCTCTGGATCCTCTTCTGGATCCGACTCAACAACATATCCTGGTGACTCAGCAGTAGGTGAATCAACAGGAGGTAATGGCTGCTCCTCAACCGGAAACTCATGCTCATCCTCCAATGGTATATACTCAGGGTATATAGGCTCTAGAACATAGTCAGGATCATGTGGCTCTATGACCATAGGCTCACGCTCATCCTCGTCCTGTGGTACTGGTGGTGTCTGTGGCTCCTCGGAGTCATGTATGTAATCTGGTGATGGTGGGGCTACCGGTTGTATAGGGAGTCCATCGTATCCTAATACGATGACTCGTGGAGAACCTCCATCAGATATCTCCTCATCGGCTCCCCAGAAGACTCTGCCTGGCTCAGAGTCGGTGTAGACGGAAGTGTAGGTAACCGCAGATGATGCAGAAGACATGACTGCTGTAAAAACAAAAATAACTTATATAAGTATTAATTTTAAGACTCTTATAGTAATATACGTAATATAATTTATATACTCGTATATCAATTATGCAAGCACTTAGTAACTACTAATGCCAAAACAGTGTATGTCATGTAAGCATATATGCTAGATTGCAAACAAGTAATGTATGTGTGTCCCGTGCAAACCCCATTTGTGAATGCAGTGTTTGAAAATGGTTATAGTCCAGACAAAAACTTTTGACCTGGTTCTCTATAACCTGGCTCTGATACCAATCTGTAACACCCCCAAATCTGGGTAGCAGCGGAATGTTGAATATCCGAGGGCGTTACTTCATAGATCAATAGCACAAGATATGAGAACGACCACTAAACGTGTCGTTTTAAAAAGATACATTGGATTAACAAAATACTTGTTCATTACATAAGCTCATGGCTTCAAATTGTTCGACAATATAAGTAAAGATTTCGGTTTATAACAAATGTTCCCAAAATGTAATACGCCCCAAATCTTTAGTACTGACTCTCCAAAGAGTGACCCCCAATGTATCTTGGCACCTCGTGCCTTATTGACCTGAGAAAAACATGCTTAAAACGTCAACATAAAGTTGGTGAATTCATAGGTTTATGTAAATCAATTGAAGGACCGCAAGATTTCCAAGTGTATGATTAAGCAACAGATGCAAACATCATAAAAAGTAATTACGTTTTCCTAAGCTCATGACACTGAAGCTCGACATGTATGAATGCAATAAATTGCCAATAATGCCCGTGAATGATGTTCTAACCCGCAACATCCCAAATCCGACATGGTATACGTTTGTTGTCCGGCAAACCGGCACAGTGAGCGCTACTCACCCAAACGGGGATGTCAATCCCAAATAGATCTATTTATAACATTCGCGCTCACAATCTAGTAATTGACAGTTCATGATAATGGGCTCAGTGGGTTATCGCTACTTAGGCAAACACGTAATTGCGTCCAATTTGTAAAACAAAGCATGTTCTCACCCCAAGGATGTAAATAATTTAAATAATTGTAAAAATGGGCGCATTGAAACTACCTTAGTAAATATCCTCTGAAATGATAATAGATATCCAAGTTATGAAACACACCATCAAAATACTAAAGTAAATACGGCCAATCTTAGTCTACAAATTTTAGACTAAGGACTCAATGTGATAAACGATAATAAAATTGGCTAGATTTTATTACTGTTATCACTTGTGTTGTGGTGTACGTATTTAATGTAGTTGGAATTGTTGATGGCTCTTGGAAAGGTATATGATTTCACACGTTCTAGTATACGTATAAACGTTTATTAATAAATATCCATATTTATTAAGTCGTAGTTTAACTTGTTATAATGTATGATAAATATATAACTCGTCCGATTCGTTAAGTGTTTATGAAAATCACTTTCGTTTACAAAATGCCCTTAAGTTTCTTGTAATTACAAAATAGTCCTTCCAGTTTATGAAAATGTAACATTTACACTTTAGACCCTTAAGTTTCAGGAGTGTCATAAATAGTCCCTCCATTCACTAGAATAATGAATTGGCAGTTTTAAACCGTCAATTTCTAAATTGACACATTTAGTCCCTTAACTTGTAAAAATCGTATTTTAACTCCAATTAAGTTCCAACAAGTGACATTAGGTTTCATTAAGCTCTAATAAGCCATATAAGCTATCCCAGCTTTTAAATAAGCTCGGGAGAGCTTATTTTGGCTTAATGGACCTTACTGGGCCCGTTAAGGTCCAATAAATGTTTTAGAGGTTCAATTAAGTTTTAAAAAGCACTAAAGCACTTGTTAAGCTTATTTAAGCTACACAAATTTGTTTGGCTTATTAATAAGCTCGAATGAGCTTATTTTGAGCTTATTAGGCTCGTTGGCCCAACAACCTTTACCGAAAGTTTACAAAAAGGTCCATTAGGGTTTCCTATTGATTTCAACTTATTTCTTGTATTCAATAAGCTTAACATTTTAAACCCCTAGGTTTCTATACTTGCACTTTTAGTCCTTCAACTTTGCAACAATTACACTTTAGGTCCTTAAGTTCTTAAAACAGCCCCTTTGAGTTTCAAAATTGACAGAACAGTCCCTGGACTTTATAGAAACAGTTTTTGGCAATTTTAACCTTTAACTTTGCAATTTGACACTTTTAGTCTCTTAACTTGTAAAAATCACATTTTAAGTCCAAATAAGCTTTAACAATTGGCAATTGGTTTTATTAACTCCAATAAGCTACATGAGCTGTTGTCAGCTTATAAATCAATAAGCTCAAAAAGAGCTTAATAATAAGTCGTGGCCCCCAACTAACAGGTTGATGGGCTTGTTGGGCCTAAATGCGGGCTGTTTAGATTAAACGAGACCACTTAGTGGCCCGTTAAGCTCCCTAGTGTTTCTTAGGTTTCGTTATTATACTAATAACCAACGTAAGCTCATTTAGCATGCATAAGGGTCGTGTTTGTCCCATGCAAACGTTCAAACAGTCAATGTACTCCTTCTCAAGCCACAACATCATGATTACTTAAAAAGTTCACTTATAGTTTTCATAAAATCCGTGTGTATGAGTTAGTGTTCACGTTGGTTTCCAAGCTTTCATTTAAACGACCACACTTAAGCCTTAGCTTGTCATTAAGTCACATTGTATATGTTTCTTTATATCTTAACACCACACAAGATCGATTATATGTATATATATGTACGTGTGCAACGCATGGGTTGAACCATGCGTGTTCACGCCCATGCAATTTGTTAATCACTTATTATTATGACCTGCACGACTAGACATCAAAGAAACAATTAAAATACGAAGTGTATAAGCTCGAACTCGACTTACAAAAAGTCCTAGAGTCTTGGTGTGTGTTGGGACGAGTAGAATGGCAACCCAAGTGGATTATACCCAACGTATATCGACTCTAAGCTTCAAAGCTTATTAAATAACCTAAGTCCTCAACTCGTGTGCCCCCTTATGACTTGTATGAAGACCTAGTGTTATTATAGGTTTGAAGGAAAATATATGAAGGTGTTTGGTTGCATCTTATGACCCGAGACAAGAGAGAAAGATAATGTTTTATTTGTTTGAGAGAGTTTAGTGTGTGTGTGAGTTTTCAAGAGTGCTAAATCTCAAGTAAACATGGTATATATAGGGTTAGGATCTAGTTAGGTTTTCTTGTCCCCAAAACTACACCAAACTGAGCCCTAATCGGTGGTTTTGAGGTTTTTAGTTAGTTTCCCATGGTTTTCTTAATACCTTGCTAGTACTTTCTTTAATTACATGATCTAGGTACAAGATTTACTAGGTTTTAGGAAAGATCTTAAGGTTTGTGTATGCTTATATGTTGCCGCGGGTATCCAAAAGAGAAGCAAGGATCCAAAGAGCTCAATTAGTTATTACCCAATGTGTAATAGATTAGTGGAGACATTAAGTACTAGTCTTAATTAATCTCTTGTTGTACAAGTACTTTGTATAAGATTTTTAAGGATTTTCTAGGTGACTTTGTGTATGGGACATGTAGAATCAAAAGGAAAAGGGAAGTTTTTGAGATCTTGCTAGTATTATACAAGTACAAGGTTTAATTAAGAGGTAATTGTACAAATATGTAAGTATCCATATGTTTTAAGGTTTTTGTTTACCTACATTCGGCCATAATGGCTTAATAACACAAGAATTGATTAAATTTTGTGTTTAGGGTTTAAAAATGGGTATTGGTTTGAGTCTAGGTAAATCTAGGTATTTCCGGGGTGGGTCTAAATGTATTTTATTGCGAAACGTAAGCCTTTTACCTGACCAATAAAAATAAAATACGCAAATTTAATAATTATCTTCTTAATAATTATATAATACTTGTTTGACGTAAACCTTAATTTATTTGGTGACCGTTTACGTTAAATGATTATTTCTAGTCTACGCGATTTGGCTTAATTAGTTAAATCAAGGTAAACGCGTATCGGACCAAAATAAATAATGACGAATAATAGGAGTCGTAAAATGACCTGAAATTGAGAAATGTTACATCAGTCCCGATAGATCTACCCATAACATTCACGCTTACTACAATAGCAATTAACGATTCATGATAAGTAGGGGCTTAATGGCAATAAGGCAACTTATGCAATAATATTCAGGAATTAATCTGGATAACATACAGTTGAATAACACTTATGTCCAATGTAAAACAAGTAATGTGTTCAAAACTCTCAGTTTTCATATATAAGAATTCAGTGATCTCAAATAATGTAGTAAGCAAAACAAGCTTTAGTAAATTCATGAGCAAACAACCATGTATTAAAAGTCATGTAACGCTTAAGTAGTAGAAATCAATAAGTTGGCTTAGTAAAACGAGCATGTATTCTCACCCCGAAAATAGTTTATGGAAACCATTAGAAAAGAAAAGATGGGGCTATGAACTCATTGAGAATAGAAGATGTGATCAAGATATCCAAACAAGGATAGAAACGAACGACGACAATCAACCGCGACCTATTAATAAAAATAATATGCGATTGATACGCGAGCTATACAAAATACGCAACTCAATGTACATATATATAATGTGCATGAAAAATGATACTTTGGAATCCATGGACTACATCACTTAATGTTTCTATTGATTACACATTTTCTAAAGTTTTATCCGTTTTTAGCTAAACGATCGGCTTACTTAATGGAACGCTAAATGGTCGAACTAGTCAATATCCCTCCATCTTAAGCTTTCCTTATATGTTATTTAACTACCATAATTCACCCATAAGCCATAGCCTCCCCCATCCCCCCCCCCCCCCCCCAAGTAAAGCTTTTATGAAAGACACATCAATGACATTTGTTCTAAAACAGGGTCTGCTGGACTTTGCAAAAGTTTGGCACTATCTGACCTATCTAAACCTTACAGAAATTTCTGGAAAAATTCAGGGAAGTCATAATTATTATGAAGATGCTACAGTTTAAATTTCGTCAAAAAATATTAAGTTTTGACCCGCCTGCACACAACATCTTTACAATCGAATTTCTGGACAGCAAACACAGTTTTGAAACTTAATCTTGTACAAAGGGTTTGACTCACTTTTACATTCTGAAAATCGACGAGGCCTAGTTCGTTGGAAAGTAGACTCGAAGCACTTAATCATAGGGTCCTGCAAATCTAGTAAACCTATTGGCATGACCAAATTACACTTCGCGCAAGATGGGCTAAAATTCTGCGCAAAAACAGTGTGCAAAATTTTGCCGCTTTAGTTTTCACACTTCAAAATGCCATATCTTTTTCGTTTTTGAGAGTTGGAAGCTCAAATTTTTACCACACGTTCATTATAACGACCACCACCACACTAATCTTTTAAATCTCAGTTTACAATAATGCTTATCTTGCTGAATGAAGCCTAAACTTTCTGGTCTAATTGAGGATTTACAAACCCTCGCAAATCTTAATTTTTTCACACCAATTTCGCATTCAACATAACCACACAACCTATAATCACTACTAAACTATTTGATCATCCTTAAATATTTACGAATCAAAAATCATCTTTTCACAAATTAACCATGGATTCCTAATTATCAAAATCAACATGCATGCACATATATACTTAAAACCAAATCAAAATTAAAGAAAATACTTACAAGAAGATAGGGAAACAAGTAATTGGTCAAAATCACAAATCCTTGTGGTTTTTGTGTCTTGGCCGAAAACAAGAAGGAGCAAGAGATGACGAAAATTCTTGATTTTTCTACTCAAATCTTATGAAAAACACTAGTAATCAAACCTTCGATACCTTAATTGCACCCAATTGAAAAAAAAATCAAGAAATCCTAAATCTTGAAAAAAACCCTTGCATGATTAATTTGAGATTACAAAGAATGGTGGGGATTAATTTAGGAATGATTTGGGGTTAAATGGGAGTGATTTAAGAATCAAGATGAAGATTTTTGGTTGTTTGGGTGTGTGTGTATCGAACACAGTAAAGAGAGGAGGAGGGACACCGGATTTTTTTTATCTGTGTTGTGTGTGTTTTTATAAAAGAGTCAAATGTTTATATAGGTAAATCTTTATATAAGGGAGTGTTTGTTTTTGGATTTTATAAGAGATAATTAAAAGATAAAAGGGGTGTTTGGTTTCTAGTTTTGATGAGTCTAACAAAGTAATCAATTAAAAAAGAGTGTTGGATTATGTGATATGTTTATATTTTATATTATTATTTTTATTTTTTTATTTATACCACATATATTTGTTTAAAACACTTAATTAAATTATTAAAATTGTTAAAAAATACTATTTTGATCGTTTTCGGCCAAACGCGAATAAAAGGATGAAAAATTAAGAAATGAAAAATAAATAAGCTCTCGAAGCTAAAATATGGAATTATTAATTTCTCAACGTTAAAATGGATAAATATTCAAGGCACGTTCACAAACTAGCTAACGATGATGGTTCTTTAAAACGGCTAAAAAAACAAAATAATAAATTCCTTAAAAATTAGAAATGGAATTTAGAGCTCGGTTAAAATATAGACCGTAAAATACGAGATGCTACAGCTACGACGTAGTTAATCATTGTTGGAAATCAAAGATGAGTTTATGAAGAACTACGACGTAGTTAACCTGTAGGAACTACGCCGTAGCTATTGTGAGCTAATGATGGAAACACGCGTAGGAAAAACTACAGCGTAGTTGGATTGATATAACTATGTCGTAGTTAGTTTAACTCCAGGGGTTGAAAGTGTATAAATATTTTGAAGTTTCAAGGACTTGTTATATTTTGACAAGAACAATGGAGGGCCATTCTTGTCAAATTCCCAAACTTCCCGTTTGCCATATAAATGATTCACTGGAATAATATTCGAGGTAGTCTTTTCATTGGTCCATTTATGGGAGCCAACGACAGAGAGGAGCAAAAGAAAAAGGGGATACATGGCTTGTCTTTTGGTTTGGTCTAAGGGATAAGATAACAACATCATCATTGTAGTTGGTTTGATTATCAATTATTATATTCTTCATTACTGATCTTGATTGTAAGAATATGATTTTTAGCTAAGCATTCCATGTGTTATCTTGATTACAGTTTTATTATCATCGCAATTTGATTAATTCTTGTTATATTTGGATATCTATTTGGTTGTAATACTATGATCATAAGCATTAAAAATACTTGTTAGAGATCACTAATAGGTGTTAGATGCCAAATATGATACTCGCTTACCATAACCAGTAAGACAAAATCTCGATTACTATGACTAGTGTGATCGGGATTCCGCGATTATAAGTTAGGATAAGATGACCATTCGATCCTAGCTTTCCTAACTAGAAGAATAAACTAACTCATTGCGTTAATTAAGAAGTAACCAGGATAACACACTTTCTTTCCCCTGATTGCATTTAGAACATTTCAATTAAGTTTCATTCTTGCAATTCAAACATGATAATTCAAATTGCTTTCTAGTTTAAAAGTAGATTGCCTGAAGTTGTAAACCCAACACATAGCTCTTTGGGTTGACCTCAGACTTATCCCAAGTACACTACATGCGACCGGGTACACTGATCATTAGTGTGTATATAGATATTAGGTAGTTCGCAGTTTATAAATTTAAAACCTAATCTATTAAAAGAAAATACGCATCAATACCCTCTACCTTTTTCGTTTATCTGCTTCACTTGGACTGCCAAGTGTTGCAGTGGCATCAATATTAGTTTTATTGTTCCCACTGGCCTCACTGGTAGATACACAATAGGTAATATGTCTACCATATCTTGTTCTGATGGTGCAGATCTATTCTTATCACCTTTATTACTAACAGACTCAAGATTTGCAAAGGTATTAGTATTGCTATCATTATGTTTATCCCCCACTTCGTCATTGGGCTCCTTAGACTTGGGCATTTTTATCAAAAAAACACCTCATCATGAAAATTTAAGCTGTTTATCCTACTTTCCTCAAAAACAAACTCATCTTTAGTTAAAAATTTATTTTTAAAAGAAAACACAGTTTCATAAAATTTTGCATCTCTTGAAAACAAAATTGTTTTATTTTCCAAACTAAATAGCTTATACCCCTCTTTGAAATAGCATAACTGATAGTTCTGATTAATTAACCCTTTTAAATATATAATACTTATAAATATATAATAAGGATAATTATCAAGAAAATCAATGAAACCGGAAGTAGTATATGATATTCCCGGGTCGTTATCCCCAACGAGGAGTGAATTGGAAAGTCGAGAGTCGGTTTGATATTTGATGTTTGAATAGGAAAAGATTTTTGATTGGTTTTCTAAATCTACAGGAAAATTAATGCAATCTACACTAAAAACAATTAAGGCAACATAAATTTAAACTAAAAACGCAAACAGGGAATCTTAAAACGTGACCTAAAAACCCTAATTTATCAAAATTAAGTCCTAAAATGATCTTTTTGACTTTTATAAGTCCTAATTGACTAAAATATAAGAACTAAGAAAACTAGACCAAAAACGAAAGTGATTTAAGCTTAAAGACACGAAAAACGTGAACGAGATTCAATCTCGTTCTTTAAAAAAATCAAATTTTGCAATTTTAACCCTACGAAAGCAAATCTAATTTTCCTAAGTCCTAAATGTTAAAAGAAAATTTTCTAAAAAAGAATTATATTTTTTTGACTTTTTTATAATTTTTTATGAATTAAAAACGATTTTAATGAAAATTAAATATAAAAAATACTAAACGATATTGGAAAATTCTGAAAAAATGCATGAAAATACTTTAAGTCATGAAGATTTCAAGAAAAATAAAAGCTGGACAAACAGCTTATAAATAAGCCGTAAATAAGCCCAAAAGGGTTGAATGACTTAAAGGCTAAAATGCCCTTAAATATCAAACCACTTGGGACTATAACGAAAAAGTCCCAAGGGCGCAGCGGTAGTATGTGTGTGTTATAAGGGTTGAGGGTGTGAGGTCCAGGGTTCGAGCCCTGCTCACCTTAGACTTCCACCTTCCCCTTTTTGCTCTTTTTTTAATCTTTTGTACACAGCTTATAAATAAGCTGTAAACAACAAACTTTAATGTAAGCACTTTTTTTATAAACCACAAATAGGCACTAAAATAAGCTGTCAAAGTTGATAGAATAAGCTATTTTACACTAACTGACTAAATGTTAAACTGTTAAGCTATTTTAAACATAAATAAGCTAAGAAAACTCAAAATAAGCTAAGACAGATGAAAGGCTATATCTAAAAAGCTCTAATGAACACAAATAAGCAAAGAACCTAAGCTACACTAAGCTTAATATGACAGATTAACTAATAAAGCTTAGAAACTTAAAATTTTCTAAGCTAAAATGCAAATAAGCTCAAATAAGATTTATCCTAAAGGAAATAAGCTAAATGGGACTTAGACTATCCTAATAAGCAAAACTAAATACTACTTAAGCAATTTCAAAAGCAAAAAAGCTCAAATAAGCTAAATGGCTAAATTTTGTAAACAAAACAGCCAAATGGACCACTTTTGAGCTTATTTTTAAGCTTAAAGATGGAACCTTATGGCTTAGCAGCTTATATGCCCTAAAAGCTTATCCAATAAGCTATAACAATCAGCAAACAAAATGGCGTCTTGAACCACAAATATAGCATGAAAAAAGCTTATGGAATATGGCTGTTTCACTCAGATTCACAATTAGAAATTATTTTCAATCTTTGCAAAATACCTACTTTGAGCTTAAAAATAAGCCCTCAAACAGATCCTTATAACCTTAAGACCTACAAACAGATTGAGATTTGACCTCAAAGAACAAGTATCATCTTTCAAAAAACATTTTGAAATTAAGACTAAGCAACAATGAGCAAATGAAAAAGCTATTTCTTTTTTTTTTTCACAAAACTTAGTTAAAATTTTGAAGATTGGTAAAAACTATAAACCACACTTAAGGCTTAAGACCACTTAGTTCTAAACTTGTTTTAAATCTTAAACCAATCAATAACATCACAAAACTCTAACAAGCAAAAATCCTAACCTATGATGGATTAAGCTACCTAGATAAACATATTTAATTATGATGACTAATAACCAAAAAATTTAGTTCTAAACTTTGACAACCTCTAAACTCAAATTAAAACTACTAAATTAAGCTAGTTAAATATGACTTAGTGTCCCAACCCAGTTAAACTACAATTCTGACCCATTTTAACCCTTAACCCAAACACCCCTTTAAGTTTTTAAAAGTCATTTTAAAATTGATTAAGACTGATTTAAGCATAATTCTCAAAATACCAGATGTTAAATAAGTTAAAAATACAATATTAATCAAATTTCAACAACCAATAAGCAATGAATTAAGCTAGAACAGATTATGCAATTTAACAAGCTAAAATGGACAGATTTTAAGTAAACTTGCACAAATGACATAGAAGCATAAAACAAACATACATAAGCAATAAATAACATAAATAAGCATAAACAAGATTAATAAGCAGTAAAATAAGCAATTCTACAGTAGTAAGCTAAAAAATTGAAATTTGAACTTACAAAGACCTTGCTCATAACAAGGCAAACAAGCTTGTAAAAGCTTATTTACAAGCTCACAGTTGGTATGAAACAAGCTAGTAAGAGTCCATAAGCCCATCCAAAACTGGCTTATCATTCAAAAATTAAGCTATGGTAATTTAGGGGTGGATTCTTTTTGTGAATTTTCTTAGCTACTTAATCAGTTTAATGTACTTAATAAAAACAGCTTATAAGAGTTCAAAACAAGGGTTCTTAGTAACTTAATCAAGACTTAAAGACAATAAGTGCTTAAAGACAGATTTTAAAACATAAAATTCTCAAATTTTCATTAACTTAAAAAGAAATTACAAGACTTGGAAATTTAAAAGACGTGTTAAAAAATCATTAAGTAAAAATTACTGAAATTATACGACTAGATGCTCAATGGCAACATATGGGGCGTCTATTTTATACAAAAATGACTTAGGTCTTGGACTTCTTCAATCTTTTTCTTCTTCCCATTGTGCTTTCTTTGTGAGAGGAAATAAGAGTGTGATTGTTGTGTGAGGGATTCAAAAGCTCATCCAAGCCGTCCAAATTGAGTAGAACCCAAGTCTTTTGATCTCATCCCTTAAATCTTTGCCTTTTTATCATGGACCAATGGGATTAAAGGGGATTGCCAAGGTGGCAATTGCTGTTTATATGGTGAGGTTTGAGGAAAGTGATGGTGAATAGTGCTAAAATGGGTGTTTTAGGCTTGGCGGGAAAATGTAAGAGATAAACAGTGATTTGATTATGAGCAGGGTAAAGGTTTGGTGGTTTGGCAAAAATAGCCCCTCAAGGTTATATACGTATGGCCCCTGTGGTATTATAACTCTTTTGAGGATTTGGCAGGATAAGCCCCTCATGTTGTTATTGCATGGCTTGTCCTTGTATGGTTATAAGTTTGAGGGGTTGGCAGAAATGCCCCTTCAACTTATTTTTTTGGGCTTCTTTGACTTGTATAAATAGCTTAATGGGTTGACCCGGCCCATTAAATGGGTGCGGGTTGGCCCATTAAGTATTTCTTCGTTTACGGCTTTGTCTTCGACTTTTGGCTTTGTCGGGGTTGACTTTTTGGTTGACTTTGGTTGACTTTGACTTTTCACGCTTTTCCATTCCGTGCTCGGTTTTGTCCGTTTTGGCTTTGATTTTTGTCCTTTTGTCGGATATCCGTTTCCTGCACAATATAGATGAAAACATACAAATACAATGTATTTTTTTGTAGTTTTGGTCGTTTAGTCCGGTTTAATGGAAATGATATGTGTATTAAGATACATACCAAAATCCCCCATACTAGATATTGCGTGTCTCACGTAATGCTTATTAAGTAAACACTTAAGAAAAAACTAAGAATTCAATCCCCCTCGTCTAATAATCTAGATCAAGTAGTAATTTTTCAGACAGGGGAATGATAAAGATATCAAGAGTTTAGAAAAGCACGTTTTTACCATTTTTAAATGAATACACTAAATTCTCTAATATTTTGTTTTTCCTTTTTCTTTTTCTCAACTAAGCTTAACAGGTTGACTTTCGTTATTTTCAAAAATTTTAGGATCATAGAACAAGAGCATTTAATCCTAAAATGCCAAATAGGATAAATTCATCGTCCCCTACTTTTCACTTATTCCAAACCAAGCTTAAAACAAAATCACCGTTAAATACAAGTATAGATGCTAACACTACTCATTTTTATAACTTGTAAACTTTTCACTCGAAATTATTTATTCTTATGTTAGTGTGCTTATTTTTTTTATTTTTTTTTTAAGAATTTCAACCATAGTTCAACGTTTTTCAAATTTCTATTGCGTCACGTTCCACCCAAAAGTAATGAGTTTGAGGCGAGATATAATCCTATGTAGATACTTTCGTCTCGTCACATAAACCTTGCGGCATAAGTGACCAGGCATTTGACACCCCACAAAGTAGTATGGACCAACGACCTTCGGTTTCAAAAACTCTTAGGTTTTCCGTATATACATAAAATCACAACTTAAAACGAAATAGTCTTAGTTCAAAAGCATATTTTAAATTTTTTCTAAGAAGAATTAGATTTTTCCTATATTTATTGATTCCCGTTTACTTACACTTTAATTATAATTTACACATCCATTAACTAATGAAATCCTCTACCTTTTAGGAGGCTACAACATCGGTTGTAAAGCCGGCAAGATGCTGCAACTTTTATCACTCTGGATAATTACTATGTGCCTTATTTAGAAGACTGCAACATCGGTTGTGAGCCGGCAAGATGCAGTAAACTTTTATTAGCCCACAGTTTATAATTATTATTACCACATTTTTTTTCATTTTTTTTATTTTTTTATTTTTTTATACTACCAAGATATAAAAAAAATTCTTTTTAGAAAATTTAAGTATAAATTTGAACTAAAATTATTGATATCATCCATAATTCAAAAATTGATGATTTAAGGTCCGGTTAGGAGATTATGGTAGATAAAAAGTACAAAAGTACACACATGAGCTCTCTAAGATTCTAAATATTCTTGTTTAGCATCTAACTCATAATTAACTCTATCATTTTTCGTTCTTCGCGAAGATCCGCGAATGCTTAGTCTAAAAGTTAAGGAACAAGCTAGAGCTCAACACGCTCGATCGAGTCAAAATTTATTCTTATTCTACCCAGCAGGAAAGTCAAAATTGTGACAAAACACTTATTTTATTTTTGAAAAAAAATTAAATTTTTTCATTTTTTTGGTATTTTGGTGGTAAAAACGGGATTACGTGAAAACAACGACTGCAGGCAAAATCAAATCGATAGATCCCCCCCATACTAGAACTGAACATTGTCCTTAATGTTTTAAGAAGGGTCTCTACGTAAATCTAAAGCCGTTTATTAAGTATGCTCAAAGATAAATGTTAGTCGATAAGATTTAGATATTAGATTCCCAAAATGAAGCTGAGGATGTGAAGCTCGAGTGAACGGAGGAAAAAACCATGAGCACGAGAGGCTTCAAAATCCAGGCAATCCTGGACAATATCACAAAACACAAAACACAAGAAAGGTAGAGGCGAGCCTCCTCACAACACACTTATTCATTACTATTATTATATTAGGATAAGCATGGGTTACCACCCATGAAGCGCTTGTTTTAGGTCACTAAGCTTGACCCATCCCCGAATTTAGTTGTCCTTGGAGAAGGTTTGGAGATCCGGGACAACCATATGTGGTATGTCCCCTCCAAAGTAGTGCTTGAGTCTATGATCGTTCACCTTAAAGTTTGGCCCGTCGGTTTGAGATAACTCGACGGTGCCATAAGGGAAAACTTGGGAAACGGTAAACGGTCCGGTCCAACGGGTTTTAAGTTTACCCGAGAAGATCTTCAATCATGAATTAAAAAGAAGGACTTGGTCACCAACGTTGAAAACGCGGTTCTTAATTTTGGATTCGTGGATCTTCTTTGTCTTCTCTTTGTAAAACAAAGAGTTCTCGTAGGCTTGATCACGAAGTTCATTTAATTCATTGAGTTGAACTTTTTGGTGATCACCCGCGGACTTAAGGTCAAAGTTTGCATGCTTCAAGGCCCAATAGGCTTTGTGCCCGAGCTCAATCGGTAGATGACATGCCTTTCTGTATACGAGCTTGTAAGGAGTACACCCGATGGGTGTTTTGAAAGTGGTACGGAAGTCCCATAGTGTGTCATCTAATTTATCCGACCAAGAGGCACAGTTCTCGCCTATGGTCCTTTCCAAGATTCTTTTCAAACCACGGTTAGAGACTTCCACTTACCCACTAGTTTGTGGGTGATACGCGGTAGCAAGACGGTGAGTGAAACCGTACTTAATCATGAGCCTTGCGAATTGGTCATTGCAAAAGTGTGTACCACGATCACTAATGATAGCGCGGGGAGTTTTAAACCGAGCAAAAAGAGATTTTAAAAATTTAACAACAACTCGGGCGTCGTTTTTGGGGAGCGCTTTCGCTTTGACCCATTTCGACAAATAATCGACGGCCACGAGTATATACTTGTTCCCTCGTGAAGACGAAAACGGCCCCATAAAATCGATACCCCAAACGTCGAAAATCTCGCAAACTTGGATGGCATTTTGGGGCATTTCATCTTTTTGAGAGATTTTCCCGTGACGTTGACAAGAGTCACATGATTTGACTAAGTCATGGGCATCACGATAAATTGTGGGCCAATAAAAACCGGAGTCAAACACCTTTTTGGCGGTGTAGTTTGGGCCATGATGTCCCCCGGTGAGTCGATTGTGGCAAGCCTTAAGAATATGTTGGGAATTATGTTTTCCTAACTTAGTACCGCTAGTTATAATAGTTAGTACCGACAGTTGTAGTTTGTACTGTTAGTATTAGTTTGTACTGTCAGTACAAAATAGTTAGTACCATTTAAGAGATATGCTTGAGATATTATAGGAAAAGATATGCATTATCTTTTATGCGTTTTGTAAGTCTGTTAGGGTTTATCCTTGGTGTATAAAAGGAACCTAATTGCAACAATTCTATACACGTAATAATAAAATATAATATAATATGAAATTCCCAAACTACCCTTGAGGACAAAGGAAGTTAGAAAAATAACACGATAAATATATAATAATACATATATTTACCGGGAAGTATGATTCTCGGGTCGTTATTCCCCAACGATTTGTGAAATTGAGACCACGTTTGTTGTTCGGACAATGATTTGAATTGGTACCAAAGATTGATTTGATTATCTATTTCTATGAATTAAAAACAATTAAAATAAGCAAATGATAACAATTAAGCATGAAAACAAATAACGGGAAATTAAACTTTAACTAAAAACGCAAAACGGGAACCCTAAATGGTGATTGAACCTAAAATAGTAATTAAAAAACCTAAATTTCAAAATTAAATTAAAAATGAATTTTTCCTTTTATATAGACTCAAATTGACTAAAAGTATGTTTTAAAGAAAACTAAAACAAAAACGGAATTGCAATGAGCTTTAAAACACAAAAAAACGCGAACAGAAACGAATCCCGTTCTTATAAAAATGGAAAATTTTCAATTTTAAAACCCTAACGAAAGCAAAACCTAATTTTCCTAGAAAATTTAACAAAAATGATAAAAAAAATTCATTTTTCTAAAAAGATCTATATTTTTTTTTTGATTATTTTTCTGTTTTTATGATTTTTTAAAGTTTTTAATAAAAATAAATGTTTAAAAATACTAGACTAATTATAAAAATTCTGAAAAAATTATAAAAAATAGCTTGAACTAATAAGAACCTAGGAAAAATAAGCTTGGTTACACAGCTTATCGAATAAGCTGTGTAATAAGCTTAAACAACTTATTGTACTAAAGAGGACTATACAAATATTAAATTTAGTAAACCTATAACGAAAAAGACCCCAGGGCACGATGGTTAGGGGTGTGTGGTGTGAGGCGTTTATAAGGGTTGAGGATGTCGAGGTCGAGGGTTCGAGCCTTGCTCACCCCCGATTTCCATCTTTCATTTTTTTTATAAACTTATAAAAGCAAAGTTGTAGAAAAGATGAAAATAAACACTTTTAATAAAAGAAACTTTTTATGAAAAACACTAAATAAGCTGTAAAACAGCTTAAAACTTGACAGAGCTACTTAACTTTATTTTTTATTTTTTAGAAAACTTTATAAGCTACAAATTCTAAGATAAGCTAAAAACAGACCAAATAAGCTATAAGCTACTTAATAACTAATCTAATAAGCTAAACTAAGTTAGAAATAAGTAAAATAAATAAGCTATAAGCTGTAAAACTTAATAAGCACTTATGCATAAATGGAAACCAACAAGGCAGAATAGCAACTTTTGGCTTAATTTCAAGCTAACTACTAGAACCTTATGAAGATTAGCTAAACAACTACTTAAAGCTAAGCTAATAAGCTTCTTAAAACAATAGTCAGAAAACATTTTGAAATCTAAATGAGTATTGAAAAAGCAATAAGAAAAAGCTACAGGCTACTATTGATATTTTTGGATTTTTAATGAAAAATCTAATTGAAAACAGCTTGCAGACAGAATACCATATTTTTTTGGTTTTTTTTAGTTTTATGAAAAGACAAATAACAATCTTTCAGACTAAAAACAGATATTCAAATAAGATTTTTAAGCTAAAATAAGCCCTATTCTATCTAAATTGACCTATAAACTAGTTATGCTATAAAAATTAAAAGCTAATTTTAATTATAACCTGCTGAATTTTAAGCTAGAATTTGGCCTTTTATCTTGTTTTCCTGCTGATGCAGTGTGCATTTTTTATGAACCAAAACCAATTTAAACAAATGCAGGCCTAAGGCACTTAATCTAATTCTTATTTGACACCACATTAAAAACTAACAAGACCATTTTAAACATTGGAACTGATTAAAGCTTTTAAAGCAAAGTGAGACTAGACAGATTTGAGCTATTAGTAAACCAACTAATGAAAACTAATTTAAGGCTAATCTAACTTATAAATCCTATTTAAAACAGTTTAAATGAGAGATTTAAAACAACTATAAGAGACCAAATGGTCACAAACAGCACTAACTTGTGGTTAGTGCTGTTGTCCCAAACACCCCTTTAAAAGTTTTAAAATCCATTTAAGCTTTTGAAAATGAAATCTAGTGAGTAAAACTTTAAAACCAGATAGTGCACAGCTTATAACAACCAAAATAAACCTTAATCAATAAGCAAATAAGCCAGAAATGAAGAACTTATACCTATGCTAATTATTTTTGGTTTTTATTGATTTATAAGACAAAAAGTGAAAAACTAAGATCTACACTACTTAAGCTAAAAACAGATTAATAAGCACAATGAGACAGAATTAAGCACAAACAAGCTAGATTATAAGCAAAATAAGCAAGTTATAAGCTAGAAAATTAAGGCAGAAAAGGTAAAAGGAACTTACAAGTGCCTTAGCTAAACAAAGGCTTATCAATGCTCAAAGAGCTGTCTACAAGCTCTAGCTTATCACAAGGATAAGCTAGTTAAGTCCCATAAGCTCTTCCAGGTTAAGCTTATCATCCAAAAGCTCTAGATCCATACAACATAGGTATTTAGCTAATTTTAAAGGTTTAAATAGATTAATGATTAAATTTAGCTCAATTCCAAGCTTAGAGACTTGAGAAGAGCTTATGATCAGCTTATTAGAGGCTTAAGAACAATAACATCTTATTTAGTAAATTCTTATATAAAAGAGAACTTGAGAAAAGTAAGAGTAAACTCGAATTTCATTAATGGAAAATTGATTACAATACTGAAAAGAAGATTACATTTAACAAACATTAAGCTTAAAACATTTTTAAAGAACAATTTAAAAGCTAAAATCTAATAAGCTGAAAATTATCTAAAAAACTAGCTCCTTCTTGTGTGAATGTGAGGGGCTTTTTATAGCCTGCCAATGAAGCTTCTAGGACTTGGATCATGCTCCTTTCTCTCTTAATCTTGTCCTTTCATTCTTCCAATCATTTGATCTTGATTCTTGTCCGTTGGATCAATTTGGGTGAGCACACGGATTGCCAACGTGGCATTCCGTGTGTCAGACCATTTGTGCTTCTTTTGCACTTGTTTTAGTGCAAAATTCCAAGTCCTTGTGTGTTTCTTTCCATGCCCGCGTGTCAGACCTTTTGGGGATTGACCAATGGGAGGCTCATGTGACGTCTTCTTTTGCCAGGTTGGACCTTGTCACTTGAATTGCATAGCCACATCCTTAATTTTCATTTACCCTTTGTTTTGAGCCCGAGGTAAAATAAAGAAGAAGATGAATAGTAAAAACTGTCTTTCTCGCGTTTAAAAATTATAAAAGGGTGCGTTTGATTTCTTCTTTGACCCGGGGACAATGGGTGTTGACTTGGGCTTATACATAAAGATTGGGCCTGGGTTTATGGAAACAGGTTTTGGATTTGGGTTATTATAAGGATAACGAGCGTTATCCTTTATAGTATAAAGAGATAACGACCGTTAGGGCTTTAGGGACTTTTGTGAAAATTAGGCTTAATAATGAGAGGTGTTTTGGGAAGTTTTGGAATTTTGTCTTTTGTGAGTTGACCAATGTTGACCAAGGGTTGACTGGAGCTGACTTTTGACCCTTCTTGCTGTCAAATCCCCGGCTTTTGTACACTCTTTTCCGTCTCGTGTCCGTGTTTGTCCGGCTTTGACCGTTTTTTTGTGATTTTTGCTATATCCATACCTACAAATCATAAAGACAAAACAAGCAATAAAACAACATTTAAGCACTTTTTGTCTTTTATGGGTCATTATTGATATAAAACGGATAGTGATTTACACGTTCCCAAAATTCCCCAAACAAGCGAGTTCGTGTCCTCACTCAAATATATTGCATTAAAACCAAATACCTCAAACTTTCCCCCAAACTAATCTATGAAAAGAAGCAAAGATTTTTTGTGGAAGTTTAGAAACGCAAGTTATAAAACACCACCATTTCCCATTTTTAAAGTATATATACTATAATATATATATATATATATATATAATATATATATATATTATATATATATATATATATATATATATATATATATATTACTACTTAATAAACTAAGATTATTTTTTGACTTTCGTTATTTTCATAATTGTTAGGGATCATAGAACAAGATGCATTTCGATCCGAGAATGCCCCAAAAAGGATAAATTCATCGTTCCCGACCTTTCACTTGCTTTAAACCAAGCTTAAAACGAAATCACAGCTAAATATCAGTAAAGATGCTAACACTACTCATATTTTCAACTTGTGAACTATTTACTCCTGATATTTATTATATCTTAAGTGAATGTGCTATTTTGAATTTCAACCATGGATCAACGTTTTGCAAAATACTATGCTTTACGTTCCACCCAAGAATAATGAGTTTGAAGGCGAGATCATCCCAACCTTGCGGCTAAGTGACCAGGCTTTTGACACCCCACAGAGACTAGTATCGGGACTACACGGGACCTTTAGCTTACAAATATCTCAGTGGTTTTCCCTAATATTCATAGCTTATAAAATAGAATAGTCAAAGTTCAAAAGCATATTTGAATTTAACAAAAAGAAATCTATTTATTAATTCAAACTTAAATATTTATGCAATTGTAACCCTTGACCTTTTAGCCGGCAAGATGCAGCAAACTTTTATCAGTCTCGGATTTTTATTCTTACTATGGGCTTTTCTTAATTATTATATATTTTTTATCATTTTATCTTTTTTTATATATATATAGAAGACTTCTTTTTGAAAAATTCAAGTATAAATTTGAACTAAGACTAAAATTTTGCTATATATTACATAAAAATTGTTGATTTAAGTTTAATCTCCAAAAATAGCACGTATATTAGTCCGGTTAAGAGCTTATGGGAGAAAAAGCCACAAATTGCATACATGAGCTCTTTATATTTCCAACTAATCCTTGTTTAGCATCCTACTCATACTTAACTCTATCATTTTTCGTTCTTCGTGAATTTCTGCGAACGCTTAGCCTAAAAGTTAAGGAACAAGCTAGAGCTCAACATGCTCGACCGGGTCAAAATTTACTCTTATTCTACCCAGCAGGAAAGTCAAAATTTGTGACAAAAACACTTATTTTTTTTTGAAAATTTTAAAATTTTTCATATATATATATATTTTTTTTAAATTTTGGTGGGAAAACAGGGTACGTGAGAACAATGGGCAAAAGTAGGTAAGATCATATCGAAGATATACTACCCCATACTAAAAATAAACATTGTCCTCAATGTTTCCTAGCATAAGACTTAAAAACTCCATACTAGAACTCAAAAAGTCTAATGCAAAATCCAAACATGAAGAAAGTATCACAAATATCTTAAGCCGTTTATTAAGTGTGCTATAAGATAAATGTTAGTCGATAATAATCTTTAGAATATCGGATTTCCCCAAACTAATGGCAAGCAAAGGCTAGGAAGCTCGAGTTGGACCGGGACAAAACACGAACACGAGAGACTGTCAGAAAAATTGGGTCAATCCTGCAAAAAATCACAAGCACAACAACAACAAGAATCGAAAGAGTACCAGCCTCCTCAAATCATAATAAAAAAAGAAAGAAAAATAGAAACAGGATATCATTGGGTACCCTTCCCAACGAAGTAGACTGTTATTTGGTCACCGAGTCACAAGCTCGACTCGATCCCTGAATTCATTCGTCCTTAGGGAAAGTCTGGAGATCCGGGACAACCGTGAGCGGTGTATCCCCTCCGAAGTAGTGCTTAAGTCGGTGGCAATTCACTTTGAAATTTGATCCGTCAGAGTGAGATAATTTGGCAGTACCATATGGAAAAACTTCGGTTATAGTGAATAGGTCGGACCATCGGGTTTTAAGCTTCCTCGAGAATATATTTAGACGAGAGTTAAAAAGCAAGACTTGATCACCAACATTGAATATGCGGTTTTTCATTTTTGAGTCGTGAAGCTTCTTCGTCCTCTCCTTATAAATCAAAGAATTCTCGTATGCTTGATCACGAAGCTCATTAAGTTCATTAAGTTGCAGCTTCCGGTGATCGCCCACGGTTTTAAGATCGAAATTAGCATGTTTTAATGCCCAATATGCTCTATGCTCTAATTTGATAGGTAGATGACACGACTTTCCATACACGAGCTTGTAAGGGGTGTAACCAATTGGTGTCTTATAAGCAGTACAGAATGCCCATAGAGCATCATCAAGCCTATCGGACCACGAGGCATGGTTTTCTCCAACCGTCATTTCTAAAATACGTTTTAACCTACGATTCGACACCTCGACTTGACCACGCATTTGAGGGTGGTAAGCGGTAGCAAGACGATTAGTGACCCCATACTTAGACATTAATTTAGCAAATAAATCATTACAGAAATGGGTTCCACGATCGCTTATAATAGCTCTCGGTGTACCGAATCGGGCAAAAAGAGATTTCAAAAACATAACTACAACTCTAGCATTGTTAGTGGGGAGCGCCTTGGCTTTGACCCATTTGGATAGGTAATCAACGGCTACGAGTATGTATTTATTTCCTCTAGATGACGGAAATGGTCCCATGAAGTCTATGCCCCAGACATCAAATATTTCAAACACTTGGATGGAATTTTGTGGCATCTCATCACGCTGTAAAATTTTTCCCTGACGTTGGCATGAGTCACAGTTTTTGACTAACTCATGGGCATCTTTGTAGATTGTGGGCCAATAAAATCCTGAATCAAAAACCTTTTTAGCAGTGTAGTTGGCACCGTAATGTCCCCCGGTAGGTCCACTATGGCAAGCTGTGAGGATGTCGATAACTTCTTGGCTCGAAACACATCGCCGGATCACTTGATCTGCACAGGTTTTGAATAGAAAAGGGTCGTCCAAAAATAGTGTTTGACATCTTTGAAAAATTTGTTTTTCTGCTGAGTTGACATTCCTTTAACAATGAAATTCCTCGCATGGTAATTTGCATAATCGACAAACCACAGGGTACTTGAGTCACCACGAGAAGTCACCATATTAAGTGTCTCGAGAGGAAAAGTTTCGTTTATTTCCTTTGGATCGAGAACATTTTCATATGAGTTTTCTAATCGGCAAAGATGATCGGCCGCGTAGTTATCGGCTCCCTTCGTATCAATTACTTTAAAATCGAATTCTTGAAGGAGTAGAACATCTTAGCAATCTTGCCTTGGCATCTTTTTTAGCAAATAGGTACTTAAGGGCGTAATGATCCGTATACACTATGCTTTTATTCATGATGAGGTATGACCGGAATTTTTCGAAAGCGTACACCACGGCTAACATTTCCTTTTCCATTGTGGTGTAGTTTGATTCCGCCTCGGTCATTGTTTTGCTTGCATAATGTATAGCCCTAAAGTGTTTCTCAATTCGTTGCCCCAGAACCGCACCTATGGCATAGTCGCTCGCATCGCACATAAGCTCAAAGGGCTGGTCCCAATCGGGGGCAATCAGAATTGGAGCCTCGGTTAGTTTCTTCTTTAAAATCTGAAAAGCTTGAATGCATTCTTCGGAGAAGATAAACAGAGTGTTTTTCTCAAGGAGATGAGTCATGGGTCGAGAAATTTTTAAAAAGTCCTTGATGAATCTACGGTAAAAACCTGCATGTCCGAGAAAACTCCTAATACCCTTGACGGTAGTTGGGTGAGGTAACTTAGCAATCACGTCTATTTTGGCTTTGTCGACTTCTATTCCTTTCTTTGAAATTTTGTGTCCAAGTATGATGCCTTCTTTCACCATAAAATGGCTTTTTTCCCAATTTAGAGCCAAATTAGTGTCTTCACACCGTTTAAGCATCTTTTCTAAATTGGAAAGGCACGTAGAAAAAGAATTTCCAAAAACTGAAAAGTCGTCCATGAAAACTTCCATTGTCTTTTCAATCATATCATGGAAGATAGCCATCATACACCTCTGGAACGTGCCTGGTGCATTGCATAAGCCAAAAGGCATGCGACGGTAAGCAAACGTTCCGTATGGGCAGGTGAATGTGGTCTTCTCATGTATCTTTCGGTATCGATTGCGTATTTAAAGTCCCGAGAAACCATCGAGGAAACAATAGTATTCATTTCCTGCGAGTCTCTCAAGCATTTGATCCATAAACGGCAAAGGGAAGTGGTCTTTCCGGGTAGCTTCGTTCAACTTACGATAATCAATACAAACTCTCCATCCCGTTACAAGTCTAGTTGGTACTAATTCATTTTCATCATTGGTCACTACGGTCATCCCTCCTTTCTTTGGCAGACAGTGCACTGGGTTTACCCAATGACTATCCGAGATTAGGTAGATTAATCCAGCGTCAAGAAGTTTTTCAACCTCTTTCTTAATGACATCGTGGATCTTTGGATTAACCCTTCTCTGATGTTGGACCGCTGGTTCGTAGTCCTCTTCCATTAGAATTTTATGAGAACAAAATTCCGGGTTAATACCCTTTATGTCAGAGAGTTTCCAAGCGATGGCTCGCTTTCGGGACTTTAGAACCTTTATGAGAGCGGTCTTTTCATCGACACTCAAATCTTTGGCAATTATGACTGGCAACTTGTTGTTGTCTTCCAAAAATGCATATTCGAGATGAGGCGGTAAGTCCTTAAGTTCGACCTCGGGAGGTTCATCAATTGAAGATTTGGCAGTTTTAGCTTCACAAATTTTAAGTTCCTTTCTAATTTCCGGCAAATAATTTCCTTGGTTCGGAGGAGGTGAAGGATCACTATTAAGGAGTGCTTCGAGAATAAGAATGTCCCCTTCTGGGTCATAATAGGATTCATCAACTTCCGGTGAAGTTGGATCGTCGGCTAGAGCAAGAAAAGCATCAGCTTCTTCGAGAAGTAGAAAATCACTATCCCCGAAAGGAGTGAGAGTCGAAGAAGAATTTGAAACTATCAGGTCATATCCGGGAGTGGGATTGCCACTCGCGATCACCATCAAAAATAAAAAGAAAAAAAAAAAATCCTAGAACTTCCTGAGAATACTCCTCACAAGCTAATTCAACAACGTCGATTCGGTTCGCCGTCATATCATTATAATTAACCGAGTATCTCGAAGTTTGATCAAGATTGTAAGTAATGGCCTCATTGCCTACTCGAAGGGTTAATTCACCTTCGTACACGTCAAATCAAAGCACAGACCGGATCTTTAAGGAAACGACTCCCGAAATTAAGGTACTCGAGGGTCTGGTTTAAAATCTACGACTACGAAGTCGGCTGGAAACTGGAATATACCAACTTTAACGTTTGGAAGGTTAAGCTTTGTCCACACGGAAAATGGCATGAGATTTATGCTAGCGCCAAGATCGGCCAAGGCTAAGCACTCATGCCATTCCCGTGAAAATTATATGAGAAAAGGAATCTGCGGGGTCACCAGTTTTTCGGGTAACTGTTAAGTATGAACGCCGAGCATGTTCGTTCAAAGGGGTTCTAGCCATCTCACTAAGTTTTTCTTTATTTTTGATTAAGGCTGTAAGAGTTGAAGCAAATTTGGGCATAAGAGTTAAAGCATCCATGAAGCTAATTTTGAAACTCGTATCTTTAAAGATTTCGTAGAATTTCTCATTTTGTTCGTTAGCGTTTTCCACGCGTCTTTATCATCATTCGCCTTGAAGGAATAAGGAATCGACGGTTTTTGATTAGGCCATCGCGCACTAACGGGAGCAACAACTGGCTCGGAAACTGGATTTTGGTTTTCAACTGGGACAACCGGAGGTTGGACGTCTTCGGTAATTCTGTTATTAGTAGGAAAAATGTGTCCTTTATCACCTCGGTTCTATGTTCTACTACTTTAGGAGAAGAAGTAAGAATCGTAGGTCCTTGATAAGCCACACAGCTTCAGGTAGTAATACCCTTCAAGTCTTCCTTCGGGTTAGTAACGGTGTTACTTGGAAGAGAACCTGAACTCAAAGACAAAGCGGTATTGGAATTTACGAACTTAGAAAGCATTTCCGTTAAATTTTCCATTTGGTTTTGTAAACCTTGGCCTTGATTTTGTATATTCCTTAATACTGCATCATTAACCTTGACCAAATTCTCAAAATCGGTTTTGAAACACCTTGAATTTGCGGAGCTGGAGCTTGATAAGGGTGAGCTTGGTAAACCGGTGGTTGACTAGTCGGAGGTTGATAAATTTGTCCTTGGTAGAAGTTATTTCCACGGTTTTGATTGAAATTGGTTCCCCGATTTTGGTTGAAATTATTTCCTTGATTCTGATTGAAACGGTTTTGATTGTTTTGAATCAGTGGAAAACCAGGAGGTTGGATTTGGTTTGCAACCATCGGAGGTCTAGAATTGGTATTTCCTTGATTGAAATTAGCTGCAAAAGCTTGTGAAACGTACTCTTGAATGTTGTCTCGATAAACATTGCCATCGGTGGCGGGAAAATTTCTATAAGAATAAGCACCTCCACAAGTTACACAACTCTGCTCGTCCGCTTTTACGGGCACGGGAGCTTGTGCTTTTTGCTTGTCGATAAGCATAGTCTTTATCATATTCTTTAGTTCAGAAACTTCGGTTGTAAGAGCAGCAACATCGGGTGAAATTCTGGGGGTAGATGAGCTCGAACTCACTTTGGCAATGACTGCCTTGTTTCGTGAATTACGAACTTTGGATTTACTCTCGATAATTTTCAAGCATTCACGAGGCATCTTATCCAAAAAGTTTCCACCCGCAGCGGAATTCAACGAATCTTGATCATTAGCATTTAAGGCATTGTAAAATGTATCTAGTTGATGTAATTCTGAAAATCCGTGATGTGGGCATGCTCGAAGAAGATCATTAAATCGATCCCAAGCCTCGTAAAACGACTCGTCAAATCTTTGTTGAAATCTCGTGATTTCGTTTCGAAGATTTGTCGTTTTTGAAGGAGGAAAGAATTGATTAATGAATTTTGAAACAAGATCATCCCATGTCAAAATTGATCGAGGAGGTTCTTTCTCTAGCCAAATCCGGGCTGAACCTTCGAGAGAAAATGGGAAAAGCATAAGCTTAATTGACGTGCTCGGGACGTCCGGGAATCTCATCGTTGAGGTGATCTTGTTGAAATAACGGATGTGAGCATGTGGATCCTCTTTATCATGTCCGAAAAACTGCTTGTTTTGAACAAGATTGATCAAACCATGCTTTAACTCAAAATTAGCATTGATTTCGGGAATTACGATTGCATCCTCGTACCCCTCGGTGGGTGCTTGGAGCAATTCCGCCATAGTCCGGTTATCGGCCATACCCCTAATGTGTGTAGGTTGAATAAGAGCTTATTGATTCGTCTAGTAGTATCTAAAATATGATAAGCGGGCGGATAGTCTTATCCTCGCTATTAGTCCTAATACGAGCAATTGTGATATCCGTTCAAATTGAGGAAAATGCGAAGAAAGAGCCGAGAGACGAGTAATGCTTAATGATGTACGATTATTCGCTTTCGCGATTTATCGCGAGTTAATTTTCTCTTGAGATGCCATCGAGTGTATCTATGTCATATTGTAATGATTTCATTGCTAGTGAAACAAATAGAGAGAGCAATCCGCTCGCGAAGTCCGTATCTCCTCTCAGCACAATAGATCGATTCCACATGTTCTTTGTGTTGATGTTATTAGATATCATAGTATAGAGCATCGCGCTAACAATAGAGCTAGAAGAATGTAACAAGTACTAAAGAAATTAAAAACGCATTGATCTCACAAGGACTTACCATTGCGATCTCTCTCGCATGATCACACCTAAAAATCATGTGTCACAATTTGGTGTAATGTAGAAACCCAATACTAGGTGTGAGAATACTTTCAACTGAGTGATTTATCCAGTCAGGAGAGTCGCACGCTACACCTCGTACACGAATCTCGCTAGACATCTTGTCGTGATGTCATGTTCAACCTTCGCGGATCCTAGTAGGGACGGTTGACGCTTACTGCCAGATAAACAAACTCCAGAATGGGGTTGTCTTTAAGAAGTTAAGAAGGGTGCTACATAGATTGCCTTGGAGAAGCTGAGGCGATTCGTGCTTGTTGCTATGAGAGAGAAAGGTTAGATTTACGTAGAATCTTGCGGCTATTCCTGCTTGCATGTGCACGCTATTTTCGTTGTTCTGTATTAATCGACGGAGAACTATTATACACTTAAATTTAGTGATATTGCTTGTCGCTTTTATGGTATTTAGCGTATTAAGTTGTGTTATTTCTCATTGCTACACAGATTTCAGATTTAATAATAATTGGATCGATGAATTTTTGAATTTATGGATTTTGAATAGATAAATTTAGGATATCAACTCTTTTGATTGTTGACTTTAATGTAACGCATATAAATAACATAATCCCGATCTAATAATGCACCTCTCCTCCTCTCTAACTATACCAATAAACCCAAGAAACGTATGCGAAATCCACCAAGCGTCATACCATCTAAAATTAAGGTTCTAGTTCTTCGTACCACGATAATCCCCCACCAAAAGCCGAAATCCACTCAACTACTCCACGCACATAAGGACGCGGAGCAGCGATCTCAGAGGGCAGGCCTATTGGAAAAAAGCCGCCAGGAATAGGGAAAGCCGCCCGCGAAGCCCTATTTAAAAACCTTTTTCCTTTAGGGTCGTAGTTCCATAGGAAACAACCGCCTTATACCCCTTCTTTGAGTTTGTTTATCTTTAAAAGGTTGTACCGTACCTCGCTAGTGACAGAAAAAGGTAAGTTTTTGATTCTTAGGTTCGGGTATTATTAATGATAACTACTTCGTTGAAAGTATTATTATTGTGGTGTTCTTTTACCAATTGATTGTTTTTATTGATAATTAAGAACAATGTTTTTTTCTTTTTGTTTTTTTTTTTTTTGTTTTTCTTTAAATGATAATTATACTAAAAGTAAGTGAAAATATTTGTGTACTTTTAGGGTTTTTTTTTTTTTTATATAAAGCAAATAACTTCAAGATGAAAGGTCTTAAGAACTTAGTTATTTCAACATATAGTACGGATATTGACTCACCGCCTCCCCGGCATCTGGCCTAAAAATTGATTAAGTATTTAAACTAAACTCCTTTATATATAATATTTATAAATAAGTATAATTTAATCTAAAAATAATCAATGAACGTGAAGTCGTATAGAATATTTCCCGGGTCGTTATCCCCAACGAGGCTGGACTTGAAAATCGGTATAGTCGGAAAGTTGGAATTTGAATGATATTAATGATTAAGAGGATTAGAAAGCGAAATTATATACTAATATGCAAAAACGATTAAGAAAAACCTAAAAATTAAGAAATAAAACAAAAAAACATAAGCACGAGCCCCGAACAAGGGGTCAAAAACCTAAATTCTTAAAAATGAACCCTACAAAGATTTTTTTTTACTTCTAATCTACTCTAGGTGACTAATAATGAAGAATGAAAAGACTTGGGTGTGAAAAACGGATTAAATGAGCTCTAAAACGAGGAGGGAAACGGGAGAAAAACGGGGTTCAAAACCCGGTTCTTTATAAAAATATTTTTTGCAAAAACGACCTAAAAAGGTTTTCATTTTTTAAGTTGAAAATGATTAAAAGAATTTTTTTTAAAAATAAAAAATATTTTTTTTTTTGATTTTTATTTAGTTTATAACGAATTAAAAACCGTTTTAATAAAAATAAATGAATAAAAATATTAAATGATGATGAAAAATTATGAAAATTTCAAGGAAAATAAATTACACTATAAGAACCTGGAAAAATCTAACGTTGGAAAAAAAAGCTTATTAATAAGATGTATCATAAGCTAAATGTGGTTGTGGGCTAAACGGACTAGAAAGGGCTTAAGTACTAAATGTAAGCAAAAGAAAATGGGGTTTGTGAGGTGCTTGCATGCTAAAGGGGAGGTCACAGGTTCGACCCCTGTGGCCTCCTCTTTTTATAAATCTTTTTTTACACACTTAAAGAACACTCAAAAATAAGCTTTATTAAAACTGCACATTTTCTATGAAAAGCAATAATAAGCCCTACAATAAGCCTAGAAGCTGACAAACTTAAATTTTTAACATAAAAACTAAAATGGCTAACTGTTGAGATTTTGCTTAAACTAAATAAGCTCAATAAGCTAAGAATAAACTAACTAAGCTAAAACAGAATGGAAATACTACCTAATAAGCTAACTAACCCTAAATAGGCTGAGAAAATAAGTAAACAAGCTCAAATTAAGCTAAAATCCAAAATGGGTCAAAACTGACCCATTTTTAGCCTAAATAGGACTTTTTGAGCATAAAATAAGCCTCCAATGGGGATTTCAAAAGGAAAACAGCTTATAGCCCTAAAAAGCTTAGTAAAAAAGCTACAACATTCAATAATCAATAAGCATTTTGAAATCATATAAAGCTATTTTAAAGGCTTATTGAAATTGGTTGTTATAAAATTTTTTTACACTTAGCAGGTTTATACTTTGAAAGGAGCTACTTTGAGCTTAATTTTTAAAGCTAACAACGTATTCCTTGGTCTAAAAACCTCAAAACAGTCCAAGCATGAGCATTATAGAACACTTATCAACTTCTAAAATCTATTTTGAACAAACAAATAAGCTAGAAAAAGCAAATTAAAAAGGCTGTTTTTGGTTTTCTAATAACTCTTAATGAAATTGGGCAGAAACAATTAAACCATCTAAAAATAATGCACAACTTAAAGTAAACTTATCAAACTACACTTACACTTAAAAACAGTCAAACCAAAGTTAAAATTGTTGGTTTGGGACAGCTTAACCAAATAAGCTGTTCAAGACAGCTTATACAAAGTTTCAAAGACTAAACAAGTAAGGCTTAAAAACAACTTTGAATCAAAAATCTTTTGAAAAAGTAGCATAATTAAGCTTGAAGAGATACAACTTAACAAGTTTTACTTAATGACCCAAAAGAGTTTTTACCATTTTTGACCCATTTTGTCTCTTTAACCCAAACAACCCTTTAAGTTCTTTTAAATAGAAATTTTAAAGATAATAAAGGCTGTTTTGGTGCTAACTCTTTCAAAGAGAAATGGTCAACTATCATTAAAGCATTAAATAAGCAATAAGCAAGCAAAGATTAACTCATCTAATTATGCAAACCAATAAGTATTTTAAATACTAAAATCTAACGTTAACTTTCTAAAACTTGAACGAAAAATTACTTAAAACTTAAAAGTAAGCATAATAAGAATAATAACATTAGTAAAGCAATAATAAGCACCTAATAAGCAATTAAAAAACGCACTGTTCAGTAGATAAGCTAAAAAATTTTAAAAATGACAAAACTTATATAACCTTGTTTAAACAGGCAAAACAAAGTTCTACAAGCTCTAGCTTGTCAAAGACAAGCTTGTAAGTATCCATAAGCCCATCCCTTTTTGGCTTATCATCCAATTCAAGCTTTGGTAATTTGAGAGAGTATTTTTTTTTGATTTTTTTTTCTTTACTGTTTAATATATCTAAGTTAACTTTTATGAAAAGCAGTTTATAAAAGAGCTTAAATGAGAGCTTATAGTAGCTTTTGAAACATAACAAGACTTAAAAGCAAAGAGAGCTTAAAACATAAAATTCATCAAATTTTCATTAAACTTTAAAACGAGTACAAGGCTGGAATTATATATTGTGTCTCAATGGGCTTACAAAGACCTCTATTTATTCTAAGACTATCACTATGCCTTCACTCCTTGTGTGCTACATTTGTGAGATGTATGCAGCTTGTGTTTCTTATGTGAGAGGAAGTCAAACTCATCATAGCCATCCATCTTGAGTGATGCCTAAGTCAAAGAGATCTCAATCGTCCATTTTTGTCCTTTACCATTGACGAATGAGAACTTGAGGGATTGCTAAAGTGGCATTGATATGTGGGGTGTGGGGTGTATGTTTGGGGAAAGTTTTTTTTGGAAGGAAGTGAAAGGGAGGAGATAATTAAACAGTGGGACAGAACACACACTTTATGTGAGTGTGTTTTGGCGGGAAATTTGGTTACAGGGCTGTTATTTGTGAAGGTTTGAGGACTTGGCAGGTTAGGTCCCTCAAGTTGTATAAAGATATTGCATGATTCGTCCTTGTGGTTGATAAAGGTTTTGGAAATGGCAAAAGAGGCTCCTCAAAGTGTATCACACCATTACCCGTATGGTCCTTATGTGTTCAATTTTGAGGGGGTGCTTGGCCAATTTCAGCCTTTACAACTTTTTGTATTGGGCTTAAATCTTGGTATTAATAGCTTAATGGGCTTTCCCAGCCCATTAGATGGGTGTGGGTTGGCCCATTAACTATTTCTTCGATGCCGGGCCCGGTGTTGACTGTTGACTTTTTTGGGTTGACTTTGACTTTGACTTTTCTACGTTTTACCATTCCGTGCTCGGTTTTGTTCGGCTTAGCTTTGTTTTTGTCCTTTAGTGAATATCCGGCACCTGCACATCATAAACACAAAAACAGGCATATATGTGGCATTTTATGTGCGTTTTTTGTCGTTTAGGGTCGATTTTAAAGGTTTAAAAAGGTTTGTGTATTTAAACACCACAGTGATTATGCTGAGAGCAGCTTGGGATAGGAAGTCTACAACAGAGGTTGTCAATTCCTGGGTGGTAGATTAATATCATGGCGTGCAAAGAAACGAACAGTGGTTGCAAATTCCAAACAAAGCAGAATATGTGATGCTTCAAGTTTCTATTTACTTTGTGGATAAGTGGCTTTGGATTTAAAATCAATTCTTATTATGGTATAATTTTATGCATACCAAGATCTTTATTGACAATAACAGTACTATTTGCATAATTAAGAATCCTATTTTTAATTAAAAAAAACAAAGTATATAGAGATCAGACATCATTTTATTAGAGATTGCACATGAAAGGAAATTGATTCAAATGGCCCGGGGGCTCAAAAATTCATTAATGACAAGATGTTGAGATTTGCTTACAAAAGCTTTTCGATTGTAGTAGAATTCTATATTTGATTGTTAGTATTGGATAATGCTAAATCCCTAAAGTCCCTTTATTCTTTATGTTTTTGTAGAGTTTTGTATGAATTAGTATGTTATTCATGTCATTAAAAGTTTCTGCTGTTAAGTATAATTAGTACTGCTGGTTATACTTAATACTGCTGAGTTTCTACTGTTAGTTATACTTAATACTGTTAGGTATAATTAATACTGTGATAATTGTGATGGATTGTGTTTTCTTGGTTTTTGGACTAACATTTTGCAGGAAAAGCAAAGAAAAGTGTTAAATTGATGATGGAAAAGCTGTTTAGAATGGAATTGGAGTTAATGCTGGTGACTCAAAGTTAATGCTGCTAGGCTAACGTACTAATAATGGGTGAAGTTATTGTTGTTTGCAGGGGGGGTTATTTTCATAAAATACTTCGATTTGTGGGTTTTCAATCGATTCTTTAATCGATTTCACTCTTTCAAATACTCTCTAACTACAACCCTAACTTAATTTTATCATCCATTATCAAAACCTAACACAAATGGCGAATCGGAAAGTTCGCATATACTCAATACCATGGTCGCCAATTTTTATCTAAAATCCCGCATAAAAAGTGATGGGTTTGATAAAAAATGTGGGATTTTTGATATGCACAACTATATTTAAAGTAAGCACTAAACATTAATCCCACTATATATACTTCGTGCATTGAACACATCTGGTCTACTATCAAGGTTAAAACTATCAATGGGGAAGTATAGTTACATGCCCAGTAGATGGTAAGAAGATAATCATTAATGAATCAACTGTTAGAAGAGATCATCAACTAGAAGATGCAGAAGGTGTTGATTGTTTACCAAATTCTACCATCTTTGAACAACTTGCACTAATGTGGCATAAGAAAATTTCATAAAAGCTAACTTTCTATAAGCCATTCTTTTCACCACAATGGAAATTTCTAATTCATACTATTTTACAATGTCTAAGTCCAAAGACTACTGCATGGAATGAGTTTAGTAGTACTATGGCATCTGCAATTATTTGCTTAGCTACAAACCAGAAGTTCAATTTTTCAAAATACATTTTTGAAAGTATGGTTAGAAACTTGGATAACTTGTCTGGGAAGTTTTTGATGTATCTAAGGTTTGTACAAGTATTTTTGGATAAACAAATTGATGGGCTGTCAACTCATAAGAGAATTAACATTGCACCCTCTCATACTAAAAAGATATTTGGAAATATAAGAAGGGTAGGCAAAGTTTTTTTTGGTAGAGTAACACCTTTGTTTCCAATAATGGTGGTACAAAACCAATAAAAATTAGGTGAAGGTTCAGCAATTCCAACTGATCTCCATCACACACCCACCATTATTGAATCATCAACTCAACCTCAAAAGATACAAAAACCTAGGAAGCCTAAAAGAAAGGACACTCGGGTACCTCAGCCTAGTGATCCTAGTGATAATGTTGCATATGAGGTTGTCCATAAGGAGTTGGGTGACAGCTTGGTGAGGGCTGCCAATACTGCTTCTAGCTTAGAAACAGAGCAGTACAGTGGTAACATAACAAAGACCCGATCTAAGGAAACACCTAATGAATCTAGTTCCCTAGGAACTACTTCAGGTGGTGGTCCTAGGTGCCAAGAAACCATGCGGGATACTATTGCTCAAACTAGGTTTGAGAATATATCTAAATATTCTAACGATTCACTGCTCGCAAGAGGTAACACACTTTGAAGTGATGAGGTTAGACTTAAACTTAATGAATTGATGGAACTATGTACCACTTTACAAATGAAAGTTCTTGATTTAGAGAATACAAAGACCACTCAAGGTAATGAGATAGCTAGTTTGAAGAGGAGGGTCAAAAAGCTTGAAAAGAAAAATAGGTCAAGATCTCATAAGCTGAAGAGATTGTACAAAGTTGGTTTAACACCTAGGGTAGAATCCTCTAGTGATGAAGAATGTTTGGGTGAGGATGCATCTAAACAGGGGAGGATTAATGTTATTGATTGTTAGGATTAAAAGACTTATTGATGATCTTGAAGTTACTTCTACTAAGGTTTGTGTTACTGCTACTTAGCTAAAGTTAGTGATGTTCATTAACTTTAATGAAAAATATGCTAAGTAGTTAGTGATGCTAGTATAAAGTTAGTAATGGTAGTTCACAGTTACAACTGCTAGTATATATTAGTACTGCTAGTGTAAAGTTAGTACTGCTGGTGAAGATTGAAGAAAATATTCTAAGTAGTTACTACTGCTTGTACACAATTAATGCTGCTGGTGTATAAGTTACTACTGCTAGTGCTAAGTTAATGCTGCTAGTACAAAAGTTAAAATTGCTCAAAGATTAAAACTGTTGAAAGAGTTTCTACTGTCAAAAGAGAATGGATAAAAAAAGAAGAAAGGATAAAGATTGATTGGAGATCAAGATTACTTATGTGATAAGTATTAGTTATTTATAGAATAGAGTATAGAGAATATTCTAAGTTTTAGGAGTATATTGTAAATCAACTAGGACTCCTTGGTGTATAAAAGGAGGTCATGGGGCATAAAGTTTAATATCTTGATATCTTTTGTTTTGATATCGTTATAAATTCAAGGTTTTGTAACCCTAATACTAGGAGAGTATTCGTATTATTTGTAATAATAATATTAGAGCTTTTATTGTTGGTTAAATTGTGTTCTTGTGTTACTGTTTCATTAAGAATTCTTCTAATATTAAATTAGATTCTGCATAATCTTTAATACATTCACATAAAGTTTCTACTATAGTTGTGTTAGATTTATCTAATATAACTACACCTTAAACAAGTTTAAGGAATTCAATCTATTGAAGTGGGATCCAACAAAAGGTATCCAACATCCTGGGACAACAAGTGGTATCAGAGCTTGTTGAGAAGCTGTGATCTAGAAGAACCTGTTTGAATACACGAGATCTCTTTGCTAGAAGATATGGAATAGAAATCTGCACATATGGTGGCTGCATCCAAGGTTTCAATGCTCAAACCCGATAAGTTATGTTATAGAGGATGAGAATAGAACAGTACATCTAGATGATTGACTATGCTCTGTGGGAGGTCATAGAGAATGGAAACATTGCACGAGAAAAACAGTTGTGGAAGGTGTTGAGAAAGTAATACCTCCTACAAATATAAAGAATGGCTTAGAAGAGGTTCAGAACTTCTTAAGAGTGAGAAGGCCAGAAGCACCTTGATGATGGGAATATCTAATGAACATTATTTAAAGTTTAACTCCATCAAGGATGCAAAGTTGCTACTGGAAGCTATTGAAAAGAGGTTTGGTGGGAATGCTGCTACAAAGAAAACTCAAAGAAATCTCTTGAAATAGTAGTATAAAAACTTTACTTCTTCTAGCTCGGAAACCCTTGATCAAACTTTTGATAGGCTTTAGAAGCTTGTAAGTCAGCTAGAGATTTTGGGTGAAACACTTTCACAAGAAGATGTGAACCTGATGTTGTTCAGAAGTTTGTCATCAGAATGGAACACACATGCTGTTGTGTAGAGGAATAAGCCTGAATTAGAGACAATGAGAATGGATGATCTCTACAACAATCTCAAAGTATATGAACCAGAAGTCAAATGGACATCAAGCTCAAGTATAAGCACACAAAACATGGCTTTTGTGTCCTCTAACAACTCTGGAAGCACTAATGAAGCAGTTAATACTGCTCACGGAGTTTTTGCTGCCAACACTTAAGCTAATGCTGCTAATCTAATAAATATTGATAACTCCTGTGATCTGTGCATTCTTTGCTAGTCAACCAAGTAGTCCTTAACTTGAAAATGAGGACTTCAACAACTCCATCCAGATGACTCAGAAGAGATGGATTTGAGATGGCAAATAGCCATGTTGACTATGAGGGCAAGAAGGTTCTTGAAGAACACTGAAAGGAAGGTGACTATTAATGACAATAAGACCATTGGGTTTGATAAGTCCAAGGTAGAATGCTACAACTGCCATAAGAAGGGACATTTTGCCAGAGAGTGTAGAGTTCCAGTAAAAACCTAAAAGACAACGGAAAAGGGATTATAAGCTCAAGAAGAAGTGTGTCAGTGGAGACAACTACTTCCAATGCTTTGATCTTATGTGATGGTCTTGGTGGTTATGACTGTAGTAATAATGTAGAGGGGTGAGGAAGGACCAACAATTATGCCAACTCATGGCTCTATACTCATGTGTTTCAATGTTCTAAATTCTGTAGGTATCTACTGATTCTACTTTCTCATATCTTGTCTTGAAACTATTTAAGTGCTTAAATCTCAATATAAACAACTATTGAAAAGATTTGAGAAATCTGAGTTAATGGTTGTAGCTTATAGACAGGTTTACAGTATGTAGAAGAAAGACTTGAATTTTATAGAAAGAATGAGTTTGTTTATGTAGAAAAGATTAACGGCTTAAAATGGGATATTCAAGTAGGAGAGATAACTACTGGTAGCTTAGGAAGAAGCTAGAAATAGTTCAAAAGGAAAAAGATGGCATTCAGTTTAATGTAGACAAATTTAAAAATGCATCTAAAAGATTAAACAAAGAATTATAAAGAGTCGACTTATAGGACAATTACAAGAAAGGTTTGGCCTATAATGTTGTTTCACCTCCCTTAACAAGAAATTTTTTTGCCTCCAAAACCTAATTTTTCATTTACTGGTTTAGAAGAGTTTACAAATAAGACTATAGTTATTAAGCCTGTAGTTGAGAACAGTGAAGCTAAGGCTAGTGAAGCAAAGCCTAAAGTAGTTAGAAAGAATAATGGTGCTTCAATTATTGAGGATTGGGTGTCAGATAGTGAGGAAGAAAAGGTATCTCAAACTAAGATTGAAAAAGGAATACAGCTAGCTGTTAGTTTTGTTAAGATTATTACTTTGTCAAAGCTAAACAAACAAACAAAACTGATAGGAAAACTACTAAACAAGTTGAGCACAATAGGCAAAACCACTCACCATTCCAGAAGAAGCAATAAAAGAAAATGAATAATATGATGTCTCAAAGACTAGGAAGTAATTTTGAGATGTTTAACAAAGCTTGTTATGTGTGTGGAAGTTTTGATCACTTGCAGGTTGATTATAATTATCAAAGGGTGGTAAAACCTGTTATGGAACAATGCTAAAAGGGTGAATCATCAGAATTTTGCCAAAAAACTCACCCGTACCCTAAAAAGAACATTGTTCCAATAGCAGTACTAATGAAGTCTAGCTTAGTATCTATTAATACTGCTTGACAAAATATTACAAAAACAGCAGTATCAGTTAATATTGCTAGACAATTTAATATTTCTCACCTCAAAAACAACAGTGAATGTTAGTTAGGACCATTTCATTATCTTTCTAAAACGCACATTCATACAGAGATTAAGAGGCCCGTTCACAAGAATACAACATTTAAAAATAGTAATTTTAATTAGAGGGTTAATATTGTTAAGGATAAAAATGTTAATACTGTTAGGCCAAAAGTAGTAGTTAATGTTGTAGGCAAAAGCAAGTAGTAATGCTGTTAAGGGAAATAATGTTAATGTTGTTAAGGCTTAGGCTCTTTTTGGGTGTGGATGCCAAAGCTCAAGTTAGACATGTTTCTAAATTACAACAGTGCATCAATCACCCTAAAGAAGTTTGATTATATTGATGCATAAGGCAGATCCAAGTGTGTGTGATGGATTGAGTCCCAAAAGAAACTAATTTTCTTATCTAATGTGCAGGGCAATCCACAAATGGATTTACAGGATAAAGGAGTGATTGATAGTGGATGCTCAAGGCACATGACAGGGAACTGTTCCTATTCTTCCAACCTTGAAGAAATAGATGGAAGGATATGTTGCTTTGGCGGGACCCCAAGAGAGGGAAAATCACAGGGAAAATGGTACCATTAAACTGGTTAATGTTAAGATTTTGAAATGTGTATTTTGTGAGAGAGTTAAAGTTTAATCTCTTTAGTGTCTCACAAATGTGTGATAAAAAGAATATTGTTCTTTTTAATGACACTGAATGTATTGTTTTATCTCCAAACTTTAAGTTAATTGATGAAAGTCAAGTTTTACTTAGAGTTCCTAGAAAGAACAATATGTATGGTGTTGATTTAAAGAAACTCATAGTCTAAAAGAGATTAACTTGCCTTTTTGCAAAAGCCACATCTGATGAATCTAAACTTTGGCATAGTTAGGCTAGGTCACTTAAATTTTAAAAAACCATGAATATAAATTGGTTAAGGGAAATTTGTACGAGGTTTACCTTCAAGCTTTTTAAAAATGATTCAACATTGTGTTGCTTGTCAAAAAGGGGAAAGCAGAACAGAAACCTCTTGATAGTCCAAAACAGAGAACCTTAACCAAGTCTTCCTTGTTGGGAAATACAAGTCAAAAGGTCAAAGTTCTGCCACGAAAAAGTCAAAGTACTGCTAAATGAAAGATCAAAGTACTGTCTGCGTAGAAGTGAAAAGTCAAAGTACTGTCGTTATTATAGGAACTATAAAGTTTAAACGGTTGTTTTAGCTATTATCTTTTTGTAACTGTTTATTAGTGATAAGTTATCTATTAAATATTTGTATTATTAGGGACTGTTATACCTACTAGTGGTGATCTTATGATTATAAATGGACCCTAGGGAAGGCTTTAGAAGGATTATAGAAATAACACGAGTTAAGAATCATTAGTATTGTATTAGGGATCTGCAATTTAGGCAGATTCAAAAAGGGTTTATAAAAAGAAATCGTTTTGAGAAAAACTATTGTGTGTTCTTCTTATAGTACTTCAAACTAGATTCCGCCTAGTTGCCGTTATACAGAGTTTCATTAAGGAATATCGTCCTACATTCCTTTACATTTGTTGCATATGGATTTGTTTGGTCCAACATTTGGAGAAAGAAAGTGAAAGCCTTATGAAGAAAAATGTATTGCCTAGTTGTCACATGATGATTATAGTAGGTATACTTGGTTTTCTTTCTAGCTACTAAGGTATGAGATAGCTGCATTCTTAAGTCCTTTCTAACGGGAAGAAAATCTAGTATATCACAAGTTTATGGTTATAACATCCAGAAAATTTTTTGGAATTTTAAAGGACTATTTTAAATCTTTGACTTTTCGAGTCTGACATTGACTTTTTGACTTTTGGTCATTTAAAAGATTACCTCGTAACTGGTAAAATTACCGAACCATAAGTTTATCAATTGGGACGCTTCTTTATGCAAATAATGAATTGTAAATGAGTGGGCTTAATGGTATCCGATATGACACGAGTATGAACCTAGACTCGATAATCACCAGAATTCCGTTTTTTATAAAAGGGTCTTAGAGACACAATGTGTCTTGCCATCAGTCAGGCATCTTAAGGCCTCGCTTGGAAACTCCCTTATCCATTCTTAAGTTATTACATTGCCGTTGGCTAATCTCGCGATCACGAACTATTCGTGAAACAGACTTGTTACACACATTGAGTTAATGGAGTTGATTCGTCCTTTAAACTAGCGGGACCCTAAGTACCATAATCCACCGTCTATCGTATAAGCTCTTCGCGAGCTCCCTCCCATTTGTTAAACTTTTATTCTGGGATATTGTTTTCTCGAAATGTCCTCAATCTCGGCCATCCATCACCATTTTGTTATTGTATTGACGTTATGGTCGTTGCTGTAGGGTCGTCTGGAGCGGTCCCGGACTGATACAAATGTAATCCAATAGGTAATGCAACTCTCTTAAACGAGATACAACCTATCGACGAAACGAAGACTATAACAACCGTCAATTTTCGGAACATATTTAAATAATAAATCATATTTATTATTACATGTTGTCGTTTATAAAATTTATTTTTAAATTATTTGATTCGAAAACGAAAAAGGAAATAATTTAATTCATAGAATTTATCAAAAACGAACCACTAAATCACGTTTTCACGATTCGGACCCTAAAGCAATTTGATGTAAAACGATATTTCAGACAACTTTTTAGTTTTGCCCGAGACCCAGAAACGGGCAGAAAGTGACCGAAATACACTCGCAAAATTTTTAGAAACGAGAACAACGTGTGCCGACGCGAAAATAATTAAATTATATTTAATTATCACTTTTATTAAATAAAAATATTTAATAAAATATTTAACGTTTATTTCTAAACGTTTATTAAAAACGCGAATAATCGGGTCAAGATTTATTTCCTTCGGACTAGGTATAATCAGGATATCAATTAAATAACGAACATTTTTATAAATATTATAAAAATATTTATGAAATATTATCAAGTAAATACTCATTTTTGTTGGAAAAATGATTTGGAAAACAATGGCGCAAGTTTCGTGATTTGAATCATCCGTTAAGTCGCCCAAACGAGTCCCGACCCACTATTTTATAAAAGATTACTCAAAAGTTACACTTTAGGTCCCTGGGAAATATTTATAAAATTTACCCTCATCTATCTTACACTTTACACTTTTATTTTATAACTTTACATATATATATATATAAAAAAATCATACATTTTCTTTTCATTTTATAAAAATAAAACACACACACCACTACTATATCTCTCTCTCTCCCAAAAATATCCGGCCACCCTTCCCGCCGGCCAACCGCCGCCGGCCACCATGCCGCCGCCGCCGGAAAAGTTTTCCGGCGGGCATTCCGGCCAAGACGAAAAGTGTTTCTTTTTAACCGATCTATTCGATCCCCCATATCACTCGCCCTCACTCGCCACGCGCCTCCACCCAACAGCCGGACACCACGTCACCATCGCACCATACCTTTCGCAGCCACCACCATCAACAGTCAGTCGCTGCGACCACCACATCTACCAACACCATACCAAATCCTCCTCACCATCATCTCACAGTCACTCCAAACAGCCAACACCAACATCTTCAACCTCGCCACCTTACTGCGCCACCAGCAGTCAACCGAAAACACGCCACTTCATTTTTTTTTATCTTTATTTATGAGTTGGCATGGTTATGTTTTTGTTGTAGTTTTAAGTTTGGTTTTTTTTTAAACCGATAGGGTCCGTTTGGTTTTGTAATCGCTGCAAGTTGGTTGGGTTTGGTTGTTTGCACCATCGTTGGCGGGCGCTGGTTTGATTTTGGCTCAAAGGTGCGTCCGGGGGGGATAGCCGCCCCCTAGGGTGTGTTCGGCTGTGACACCACCCAAGGGGGTGTTTGGTATTAAAAAACAGCCCAAAGGGCGTTTGGTGGTGGGTTATCAGCCGCAAGGGCAGTTTGGGTCCAAAGGGTGCGTTTGGATACGGGTTTAACACAAATAGGGGTTTGTTTCTGCGTTTTATGGAATAAGGGGGGTTGGGCTATTTGTGTTTTAAAAAACTGTTAGGGGTGTTTGGTTCTGGGCTCATCCAGGCCCTAAGGGCTTTGCTTAATAGCCACCACAAGAGGGTGGTTTGGTATTGTTCACTGCCCAATAAGGGGTGTTTGTTTTTGCATTTAATTAACCCTTAAGGGTGTGTTTGGGACAGCATCCCCATAGGGGGTTTGCTTGTTCACACACTTTTAGTTTGCCTTCTTTTTTTTTTAATTCGATCTCACATTATTATATATATTAGATATACTATATATATATATATTTATATAGTTTATATTGGAAATACATTGTTATTTGAAACATTTACTGATTAATGAGGAAAATCATTGAAATTTATATATTTGGGAAAAGTGTATAAACGAAAGGTCATGTCGAAGATTTCTAAAAAATTCCTGCAGCCTGGTATTTTCACTTAAAACTTTTTATTATTTTAGAATACCCGTTAAAATGACAAAGTTATAATAATTTTAAGATTATTTATTTGTAATAATAAAGGAATCGGTTAATAATTGAAAAAATATACCTCTTTTATAAACAAGATAAATAGAAAAATTTAGTTAAAACGCGTAACGAAATATAAAATTATAAAAATATTATTTTTATATTCCGTTATTACTTTTGTACATAACTTAATAAAACGTCATTTATCTATTTCGGAACTTTAAAACGTGTGTTTACTTTTAGCAAGACGTTTATTAATTTAGTATAGTGAATTTCTAAAAATTGTGTAGATTTATATTGTTACGATTAGTTTCTTCGTTTCTTAAAATTAGTGCTAAAGTATTATATGTTGGATTAATTTTTGTTTGTTGGTCTTTATTATATGATTCGCACATGGAATTATTTAATTGTTTCTTTTCATATGTAATATAGACGGAATTTATTACATACTTTGTGTATTCTTTCGTGTATTTTATTTAACACCAACAAACTCCATCCAATTGTAACCAAATTTCCCTTATCACCGTGTCGCGTTGCTGTATCTTATCGGTAAACCCAATTCATTTTTAAGCAATGGATATATGCGTTAAATTAAGCTGCATCTGCTTGGTCGTGCTGTTCCATTTTTCCTCTGTTTATGATGTGAGTTTTATTTGGCATTTCTGCTAGTTTCTCTGCACATCAAGGTGGAGTTCATGCCCCACCTTTTCATTTTTATTGGTTTTCTTACATACTATTTTTGGGGTGAGATAAATGCTTGTTTTATCGAATAATTATCGGTTACAACTACATAAGCGTTAAATGAATGTTTTTACTAAGATTTTCTTGCCTACCACATGATCTTCCAATACATGTTTGATACATGCTTGTTTTTATAAAACTGGACACAAGAAACTTTATGTTATTATGGACCCGAATATGAGATCAATGCTTGGTAGTTATTGCCAAAAGACCCCACATCATGAATATTTAAAGCCTATTTTGGGTGAGCACTAGTACAAATAAATGATCTATTGGGTTTGACTCCCCTGTCCGAGGTATGAATCGAATCCTCTTCGTGCACACAGTCAACGGTCAATTTGTATTTTAGAATTTAGGTATAAGGCAATAATACCTAGTTATGGGGCAACATGATTTACATACAAGATATGTGTTAACGTTAGGCTTTTTTTTCGGGTGTCATGAGCTATTGCAATGGAACGTGATTAATGCTTATTCCGTACAACAAGTCACTCGATGAACCAAACTTGTATTCTCTTTTATACTCTTACAAAAAAAACTTCTATGGATTCACTCAAGGGTTTATTAACACATTTACTTGGATTCGAAAACCATACCTTTGATGTTGTTAACGCTACCCTTCTTACAGATATATTTCTCCTGAAATATTTCAATCCTGCTTTGTTAACTTAACTATGAATTTCACCAAATTATTGTTGACGTATTTGCATGTATTTTCTCAGGTTATTATCTTTGCTAGTTGAGCATTGGAGCATTCGAGTGGTGGATATCAAAACTTTAATGACTTGGTTTTTTTACATTCGATATCATTTTTCTTTAAAATATACAAATGTAGTCTTGTTTGGAACTCTTGCAATTCTTATTAAAATTATTAGGACCTGAATTTACTCTGATTTACTTAAATCGAATGTGACATTTTACTAAACGTCTCTTTTGAGGTCGTTTACTGTGACTTGTACTTTGTGCCTTAAAGTCGCACCCCTATGTTACTATTCCACTGCCGTCTGATTTTGGGGGTGTGACACTATCAGTCACTCGTTCGGTCATTGTTATCAATCACTCGTTCGGTCCTCACTATCAGTCACTCGTTGGATCATTATTGTCAATTACTCATTCGGTCCTCACTATCAGTCACTCGTTCGGTCATTATTATCAATCACTCGTTCGGTCCGCACTATCAGTCACTCGTTCGGTCCAGGTTAAATAACACTCGTTCGATCCTCATTAACTCGATCGGTCCACACTAAGTAACACTTGTTCGGTCCTTGCTTGATGACTTTCGTTCGGTTCACACTACAATTCA
>BQNB010015762.1:36792-72686 GCA_026074375.1 Tanacetum coccineum | reverse complement strand
CAGATTAACATTGGTGCAGTGCATCACTTGTGTAGTTAATTGTTCAAACATAGATAATATCAGGACATCTTGTTGAGCAGAAGAGTTAGAATTCTAGACAGGTTCTTATTGTGTTTCACTCAGATACTGAGAATAAGGAATGATATTTCTATCACTGGTTATTTCATTTTCTGACTGACTCACATCATTAGACTGTTCAGAAGACGTCATTATCTGCTCACTTTGATTGAATAAATCATAGGTCAGATTATCTGGATTGTGTACCTTAGTGAGTGCATCTGAGCCATTCTTGGAAAGATTTGCCATAATAGCAATCTTGGCTGAGTTGAGTTCATCACAATCAGAGTCATAGTCATCCAGATCATCTGTTTGATAAGCAGCATTGTGGGTAATGACAGTCTGAGAGGTTTGAATGTCAGGAAGTCCTGGATCTGCCAAAAATGCTATTTCTTCCTCTGTTAAAGCTTGACCACTTGCTTGAGCTTGAACCAGCAACACTTTATCGTTGAACCATGTTTCATCCCTTTTCCTCTTGGGCTTCATACACTGCTTGGCAATATGACCTCCCCTTTGTAATTATAACAAATGACAGTCCGTTGTTTCCCCGTGTTGCTTCCACTTGCACCAGGTGTGTATTTTCTTGTTGTTCCAGCAGCATAAGTAGTTTGTCTCCCCTGAACAGGTTGCACAGTTACTTTTCCATCATAGATGGTAGCTTGTTGACGAGGGTTTGACGAAGTCCTTAGCTGATTGTTGGTAGTAGGATACCGGGATGTGACAACAGCAGTTAAGAATGACATCATGTGATTGATCGCATCAATTGGATCATCCCCTTTCTGAAACACTGGAACAATTAGACCGGAGTCTGGTTGGGAAAATTCAGATTGTTGATGTTGGTAAGTTGTGGGAGCATATTCCAATTGTGGGATGGATGGTTGTGGAGAATAAACGTTGTGGTGAACTGAAGATTGGTACTCATTTGATGGATAAGTGATTGAAAGAGGTGTTGATTGACTGGTTGTGAATTGTTGAGTCTGATAAGGTGTTACAAACTGTAAAGACGGATATGGTGAAACATGATGTTGAAGTTGAGAGTTCGGGAGAGTGTGTAGATGAGATTGATAAGTTGACGGAGGTAATTGGTGAGATGCAACTAAAGCAAGAGGATCGGAGTTACGTTCATGCATCAAATGAACTTCATTTGCATGTCTTTCGTGTTGTTGCAGTAGCATGAAGTTGATCAACATTGGTAGTATGCAAGTCTTTGACCAATTTAACATCAGTAACAAATTTTCTCCATTCATCAGGAAGAGTGTTTAAAAACTTGGTGTTAACTTGAAATTGCTCCAATGGCATCTTGTAGATGTTCATATCATTGAGTAACAGAGTGAACCTCAAGTAGTACTCATGTAACGACTCTCCTTTCTTGTAAGTGAACTTATCGAATTCATCATACAGCTTACATTCTCGTTCTTGTTTTGTTAACGACGTTCCTTGCATTAGCAGTTTAATCTTCTCCCAAAGATCTTTTGCAACACGATGTTGACTCACAAGAGCATAGATTTCAGTTGGAAGGCCTTGGAGAATGATGTTTATTGCTTTGATGTCACAATCAGCTTGAATGGCTTCAGCGGGAGTCAGTTCAATATATTCCTTAAGCCTTGTTACTCCATCCTCAGTGATTGAAGGCCAAACGAGTGGTCCTTTTTCAACAGAGGCAAGAATCATTCTTCCATGAGGTCTATTCAACATATACAGTTCCATTCGGCTCTTCCAAGAATCATACAAGTGTTTTTCAAGCATTGGTGGTTTGTTGTCTCCTCCTGAAAGAAGTGACTTATCGGCAAGAGTCGTCATTGTGGTATCAAAAAGATTACAAATTGATCGATCGGTGGTAGAAAGAAATTGTGTTTGGTTATGTGATTGTTGAGTCTTGAAATGAAACTACACGGGATTTTACAATTCTCGACAAAACCGGGAAAACAAGTTAATGTTTCACGGGATTTTACAAGTCAAAGAAATAACCGTATAATTTAGAAATTTGAGTTAGTGTGTCTTAAATGGAATTGACTAGTTCGGTTGACAAAGAAATTGCCTAGATCGGTTGTCTTGTTCGGTTGACAAAGGGACAAACTAGTTCGGTCCACTTGTTCGGTTGACAAAGAGTTAAACTAGATCGGTTCAGCTGGTTCGGCTATGCTTGTTCGGTTATCTAGTTCGGTTGTCAAACAAATACGCTAGTTCGGCTCCGCTTGAGTAAACCTCGTTCGGTTCTAGTTTCGATTAACTCGTTCGGTTCGCTTGAATCAGACAACTCGTTTCGGATTGTCAAAGAAATACTAGATCGCTATTCTAGTTCGATTGTACTCGTTCGGTCCAACTACTACGAAACTCAAATTTTCAAAACTCAAAAAGACACATTTTTGAATGGTTTTTAGCAAAAATTCTTGTACAACTAGTGTTACTAACCCTATAGGAACAATAAAAATGAAAACTTTAAGGTTTTTACGCCAAAAAATTTTGAATCAAAAAATTTGTTACTGTAGAAGATTTTGCACACAAATTCCCAAGACGAAACACATAAAACTAAACACACCACTCCCTGGCTACTTGATACCAATTGAGAAACATAATCTAAGATCTGCCAAAAACAAAATAGAGAGATGTGGGTTGTGATGTTTAGTGAGAGAAAGTATATGGAATGGATGAAGTGTTATTACTATGTGGAAAATGAAAAAAAAATGAAAAAAACCAACCCCTCTCCATGGCTAGGAGAGGGCTTATATAGTTACATGATGGCCTGCCCATGGGCTATGATGGGCTTCCTATGGGCCTTGGGCCGGATTAGCTTCTATACTTAACATGACACAATCTACTAGCTAAGACCTATTACAACTTGGAAGTGACCGACACTTTTTGTGTTTCCAACAAGGATCATATTCAAAATATCATTTGGTATGAATTTTAAAGACAACTTCATCTAATTCCAGAAACATCTCATCACCAGCAGGGAACTCGTCTGAATTTAAAATGAAATATATATATTCAGATCAAACCATGATACAAATTTCATAATAACAACAAAGCCTTAATTTATAATCATTGAATGTTTAATATTTTATAATTAAATTGTTAAAAATTAATATATAATAAGATTAAAAACAAATATGTCAATTAAAGTTAGGGTCAACACACAACCTAGATCGATCGCACTACGCCAAAAAATGACTTGTTTTAATCTGTTTTCATCAGAAGTGATAATTGGAAGTGGATATCTTCTTTGTTCATTATAAATAGGTCCCAAAGTGTGTTTCCGATTCTAGGAGTTTTTCTGTGGTCCTCCCACAAGAAAAGGTTTTTTTAAAATGCAAGACATAAAATTGGTCCCTGTGGTTAAACTATTACACTAAATTTCCCCTCATAACAAATTAAAAACATTTTTTCATACAACACATTTTTTCATACAACACATTTTTTCATACAACACATTTATACTAACATTTTTTGATACAACACATGAATAGTTTATAAGCCTGATGGTTCCAGAATGATGTTGCATTCATTATTCCTTATTCAATTTGCAGTTCCTAAGAATACAAAACACATATGTCGTTACAGACTCTCCATCTCCTGCAATTACACCCTTAAAGAAGATGCCTCAACCTACATGTATCTATAAATGCAGATGCTGCCAGTTTACCTTCCCAAGCATCTATCAATCACAGTTCATACATTTCAACCTACATGTATTTATAAATCACAGTTCATACATTTCAAACAAATCTTCCTTCCAAACAAATTACTAACTAAAGGATATCCATAAAATTAACAAAACCAAACCTCTCACAGGTGCCAACAATCATGTACAAAATCAAAGACATTCGACATAATACATTAACCAACAGCACAAACACATTACTATTAATAAACCCCATAATTTTTGCTTCCATTAACCAAAAAAAGTTCCATACAACTTTCAATCTTCATAGAAACATAAACCACAAACAAAACCTAAACATTCAAACCAACCTAAACATTCATAATACTAAACAAAGATAAAAGGGGACAAACAAAATGAAAGACAACCATCCCCTTCCTTTCCCATAATAGCTTCACCCACCCATCACCTCCAACTAAGCTTCTTTAATCTCGATCTCCTCTTATGCCTGAGTAATCAGGTCATTAAGCCCAGCCAACTTAGCCTCCTCAACTCGAATATCATCCCTGAGCCCCATCAAGGTGTCAAATACTTCTCCAGGATCATAAAAAGATTCCATCTCAGCATTTAAGAAACAAAAGAAAAAAAACCAGCAAAAAAGATACAAAAAACCGGGCCTGCAACTAACCAATCATATTCCTAGAAGTTTGCGCCTCTTCACGCACTCGATTAACAAACAGACACGTCTCAGCAACTTGCTGCGCCTTAAAAAACCTCATATAACCATCAACAGAGGTTTTGCCGCTAATATCAACCAAGTCATCAATCACACGCCTAGCAACCGCGTTACCTTTAACAGGTCCTGTCATTGATTATCAAACTGAGTAAAAGAAAAGAAAATGGGAATAATTTCGAGTAGTAGGGAAAGCAGAGAAAATATAGGAAGTGAAGGGCACAATGTTTATCAAGAGTGGTGGGTGAATAATAGATTAATATATATACAAGATTTGTGTGGTGTGGAGAACCCATTTGAACCATCATGACAATGGAAATTCGGCCGACGTTACTTTAATGACTATAAATGACTATCAAATCCATTAAACAGGGAAACTGAGGAGTCCCTAACTAAATATGATACTATCAAAAAAACCAAACTAAACCCTTCAACTATAAAAGAGAACAAACTAAGTATATGCCAATTATAATTTAAATAAATAACTCCCCTACATTCAAATATGCCTTTCATACAACCTATATAAACATAACAAACTGCTAAGTGCTAACAAGCATTTACAAAAAAACCAGAAATATAACCTCATACTTATCCTTTCGTGAAGTGATCTTACAACCCTCGGCACAAAAAACATTCTGTCCTCTCAACACTTACAAACACAATCACTATGAGGTTCAAAGTACACACATATCTTTAATATCAAAATTCGCCACGTCTACACAAGTAAACAATAAGAACACAATCGAAAAAAATATAACATAATCAACATAAACCTTAAAAACTTGACACAATCATTCTCCATGTCTGCATGCCTCGTGAATCATAAAAAAAACCCAACCAATTATGATTCATACTATATATAGCGTAGATTTGTGGTGAATACCATTTACAAAACAACACTAAACAAATATAAAAGTTTTAAAACCTAATTTAAGTAGTAAAAGAAGAACAAAAACCAACATTGTCAGTGAAAGTGCATAGAATCTGATATCTACTTGATACAATACTGTACATACAATCCAAACAGTAAAATAAAAAGTTATTAACAGACAGAAACAACACAGACATTATTAAAATGATAATTAAGATATTCCTGTTTGGCGTAGAACCAAGAACATACTCACAAATCATGAGTTAGAACTTTAAGCGCAAGAACAAATTGGTCACATTCACCATGTTATACGGCTTTCTTGACATGAACCATCTCTTCCTTTAGGGGTCCTAATGAGCTTTACCAGTTCTATTGGTACCCATAACACTTGAAGCAACATGTGAATTGGTACGACAACATCAATCTCAATGGTACTTCTACCTCACTTTGTAGGTTCATAATGTGGTTTTGGTGTTTCTTTGCCTGAGTAATTTTAGTAAAGTGCAATTCAACAATCAGCGCGCAAAAAGATAGTTGAGTAAATATTCACTTGAAGAGAATTTCATCATGAAGATGTGTCGTCCCTTTGAAGATGTTATCATCCATCATTATCCCAAGTATCACTTCTTGCATACATAAGAAATACGGATGTAGTCCGCATAATAGTTATGCTAACATAGATTACCAATACATACATATGCAAGACATACTAGTCGCTAGGAGAGTTGTATAACCTAGATTTAGTTACCTTTTGTTTTAAGGTTCCTATTTCTTAAATATGAGAAATTTACTTCAAGCTATTCAATTCTCACTTGAAGGTCTTCCTCATCCTTAATACCTAACCTTGTTGTTCTGTTTATCTACAATGATTGCTAAACAAAATGAAACACTTATATACTTAACACCATATGATATAGCAAAAAATAAATCATTACACTAAACAAAATTACAAACCAATTATTCCAAAACAGAGCATTAAGGCAGATTTCTATCATAATGGTAAAATACATACAATTTAACATTGGAATCTTATTTAGAACTAACTTTAAAATAAAAAGAATTGTTACTGATAAAGAGTTTGCTTAATCTATATGCGGCCAGTTGATCATTATTAATGCTGCACATCTTAAAGAGACTTACCTCGGCACAAACATTGTTGTTGTTGGAATGGATGGTAATAACCAAATCATACCTATTGCCACTGGTGTAGCCCAAAGTAAGACTAATGATTCATGGACTTGGTTCTTGAGCAAGTTGAAAGAGTGCATCGGGGAAGTAACAAATTTGACAATTATATCTGATAGCAATATCGCGATTACACATCAAGCAAGAAAGTGTTTCCAAACACTTTCATGGATAATTGTTGTCGTCATTTGATGATGACTTGCAATATGCAAATCATAAGCTAAATGGGTTTATACAGGAAAGACATCAAAGCATATCCAAATCCCAAATTTGAGAAATTAAATTCTTAATTTTGACTATATAGACCTGAGATTCTCGACAGAAAACTAGTCCAATCCGAGTTTAGCAAATGGACTAAGGGCACTATGCCTCTACAACAAGATACAACACATGACGTCAAACAAAGTGAATCAATAAAAGCGTTAACAAAGACCTCGGAAAATAACCAATCACTCAGCAATAATGGATTGGTTTAGGGAGATATTCACAAAAGTGGTAAATATAACGTCGAGCTAAACATCAAGGTATGAATTAGTATTATTTAAAGTTTAGTTTTAAATTTAACTTTTTTGTATCATACATAACATGAATCATTCGTATATTTTTTTTGTTAGATGCACCGGATGATGAACTTACACAATGGGCATCTGCAAAGGTAAAGCGTAGAATGTTAAAGAGCGTTAATTAGACGGTTAAGGGGGTTGATGAAAACAAAGTTTATGGGATACGAGAGCAAAAAAATACATGTTGTTTATTTGGAGAAAGGTGAGTGTACTTGTCAAAAATGGCAACTATCGGGTTTACCATGTGGGCACATTTGTGCAATGGCCAGATTTGCAGGTTTGCGTAGAGTTGATAAGTTGGTAAAACCTTGGTTTTTAAATAGAAATATTAAAGGTACATATGCAGGGATAATTTATCATTTACAAGATGTATAGAGTTGGCATACTCCGCATGATTTACCACTTGTTTTTCCACCGATACTTGGTAAGAACCTCCCTGGTAGACCAAAAAAGAAAGACCGAATCCCATCACGGGGTGAGGGGCGGATAAATAATAAGTGTGGAAGATGTGGTGCGCAGGGACACAATCGAACGAGTTGTGATGTACCATTGCCTAAAAAACAAGTAAGTATTACATTGTTACACTAACTTTGTACGTACAAACAAATTTTTATAAAACTTATTATGTTGTTATTTTTAGACAAATGGTTCAAAATGGATGAAGTCAACCCATGTCACATCTGTTTACAAAGAATCTTAAGCTAACCAGGAACATCCACAGCCAAATCAAGGTTTTAATGTACAAATGATGCATGAGCCACATCACCAAACAAATAATATGGATCCTATTTATCAGACGCATCAGGAATTCTCACATCCTCAATCTAGTAATCCCAACTTAAACTATTTGTCGCAGTGGTCTACTCCATCCAACTTCTTAGACTAACTAGTCAATCAGTTTGTATTTTTCTACTTTTAACTTGGATTTCTTAAGGCTTTCGTGTGAACTCTATGAACTTAAGTACTTATTTTTCTTAAAGGACTCATCCTTTTCCACTAATGTTATTAACATAATAGTAGTGTGTGCATAAAAAAAACATATTAACAAAGCTAGGATTCATATAGCAGGAATAAAGCAAGCAAACCTGTGAACGCGACATCTGCATTACTGTCAATCTTCATAGAAGTGGTCTGTGTCATAGTGCAGTCAACTGTAATACAGATGAACAAATTATAACTGTCATTTTCAATTTTAAATCACACAAAACAATGAAAGGAAACAAATAACTAAAACTTGATAACAACTACAAGCATAAACAATAACAAATCTCTTTTATGGACGACAATCGCATTAACTAATCCCCAAGCAATTCATAATGAAATCAGCATAAAAGACTAATTCTAGAGGGTTTGATGAAGTCAGTGTACTAATAGGAGGTATATTAATGATATTTTTTCCTGTAAAAACATGCAGCCTACCATCAATGGGCGAGATTTAAGCCGGTGTTTCAGGATACACCGTTAATAAACAATTTGAGTAAATGAAATTTAGAAGACAATTCCAGACCCTACCTTGTAAACTATGCTTACGCGGTAAATGGGCCTTATGTGGACTAATTTATAAAAGTCAAAACTATTGGGTTGTATTACAAAAGTCCAAACTTTTGGGTTGTTTTGTTTGAGTGAATGTATTAGTTTTTTACAAGTCCTAATGACAATATTTACTTTACTCTTTCAGCCTTAACTACCTACAACCACAAACAAACCTAGATCAATTTATTAAAGATCAATGGCAGACTGGAAAGTAAACGTTTTGCAAAGAGAGTACGAAAAAAAACAAAGGGTAACAGGTATTCATTTATGGTATTTGGTAGAACTATGAAGATCTGAAAACTTTAGAAAGGACACTTTATTCATCCAAACACTCCTTTCCAATTATAATTTATATGAATGAACCCCAATTCCCTTTATAGTAAAGTTATACCATGTTAAAAATGATTTATAATGAATTGTACTAGTTTAGCATACCAAACAACTCTATGGTTGTTTTGTTCAACATTATATTGAATGTTAAAGGGTTTTTTGGATTGATATTGAAGCATAATTTAACAGATGGTTGGTTTCATGTTGTTATACTTATAAACTATATGTGAAGTGCAGAAGTCATAATATTGGGGTCAGATTATGATAGTCCTCACAGCATGAATTCTGATGATACTTGGGAACCTGGAAAAGATGTTGCAAAAAATACCATCCAGACATTCATAGTGTTAAAGAAGAAAAGTTCAACTACAACAAAAGTTTCATGCTCCAATCTACAAAAAACTAAACCTTATCAAGGATTTTAACGTTTTTTTGATAAGTCAGTTTTCAAATTATTCAAGGAAATGTTTTTAATGGGATAAACCTAGGAGAACATCATTTATTCTAAAGGAAACAAACATTCCGTCACCAAAAAAAAAAGGAACATTTTTTGAAAGGTTCATTATAAAAAGCTGTTGAGTAAGAGTAAACCTTTGTAGAAAGTGATGTTGAGATAGTGTACAAGTCATAATATTGGAGTCAGATTATAATAGTCCTCATAGCATGAATTTTGATGATACTTGGGAACCTGGAAAAGATGTTACAAGTCATAAAGTGATGTCAATGCCTGATGCTGTTGATGCTAAAAGACCACCTCCAGTGAGGAATTGTATCTTGGGGCTTGCATCGTTAAAAAATTATGGAACGAAATTAATTCAAAAAGGATGTTGGTATAAAAACTGCCAACCAACATTATTCTGCAAGGTCAAGAAGGTACAAGTAAGGAAAAGGAAGATGGTTTACCATTTACATGTATTGTTTCCACAGGAATTAGTGAAGCTTTTTGTTCAATAATTTGTTGACAAGCTATTTTTGAAACTATTGTTAATCTTTTATGTAGTTTTATAAGTATACGAGATTATAACATAACTAATCTATGATGTTCTGTGGATAAAAACTTGATGCTATTTTTGAACATCTAATAGTTGCATGACTGCAACAATTTTCCTGACAAATTTGTGTAGATTAAGTATGGGATAACTTACTACTGTAAGTATAAATTGTGCTTGCCTGTTATAACTTAATACGCTATGTTAATGCTGTTAGTATACTTACGACTGTTTGTTATAATTAATATGTGGTTAGTGAGACTAAAAATAGAAAGAGGGATGTTGTAAGAAAAACAAACAAAGTGAATTGTTTTGTGATAAAAAGAATTAAGAGATCTAGAGAGCTTAAGAAAATAGAAAAACAGATAGAGTTGTTTTGGTGAGTAAAAGAATGAGAGATGTGGAAGTATGAAAAACAGAAAAGAGCTAATAAAAAACAGACAGAATGTATGATGAGTAAAAATGTAACTTTGATGATGTAAAAGCATTTGGATGGAATTGGAGTTAGACCAACTCAAAGTTAATGCACTAGGCAAAAACTTACTACTTACTGCTTTGTGTAAGTTAATACTACTCAGCATAAATTACTACTCTAACAAAAACTGACACAGCTCGTATAAGTTCCTAGCTGCTAAAGGCATAACTAACTATTGCACATGAAAAGGTTAAAAATGCTGTTAGCATTATTTACTACTGCCTAGTTTCAAGAGTTAACATCAAAACAAGTAAAAGGATAAGGAAATGGTTAAACAGGATGAATTAATACCTCAAGTTAATGGACAAACTTATCATACAAATGACATCTACACCAATAAAGAGAAGACAACTTAACAAAAAGAATTGGACAAACCCTAAATTCTTAATACAAATGAAAAACTAACAAACATACTACTCGGATAAGCAAAAGATCAAATAGCTGTGATAAGGCTAGATACCAACAGAGAACATTCTAACCTTCAATCTAACTTTACTTCCATGTAACTGGACCTAAGTAAACATTAGTCAACCATAGAGTTTTAGCACGCATACAAACATGCCCATAGGCACATACTTGGTCTTTATACTGCACTTTCGTGCATACTAACGAAAAACAAAAATACAAGTTAATACCATACTTCAAAAAAGACAAAGGTTGAAATTTAACAATGATGTATGATATCAATGTAAATGAACAACCTGTATCTTACGTATGATCACACCACATCCTTCAATAGTTTGTTCTAACCCGCATTCTATAAGCAACCATCTTTTGACCTCTTTATAATTCCTCTCACCTGTGTAAACTTGACCCTACTCTTACCCTTCCTTTTCGATAGCATTGAAAAATTAGGTGGAGAAGACACAACATCGTCCAAAATGACCTCATTTTCAAATTCATCTTTAATCTTAACCGGAAGTGAACCATCGTCACAACCCACAGGTTCTTCTATACAATCAAATCCTTTGAATAAACCACTAATATCAAAGCAACCGCCACCATACACATCCTCATAACTCTAATGATCAAGAACATCAAAGTGACCATCAACACAATCAGCATGCAAAAAATCCGCATACATATTCTTCCCTTAAAAAGCAATAGCTTTTCTTCTTTTCTTAAGGGGTGGTGTTCTTAAGAGTGGTGAAATGGATTGTTCTTTTTTCCATGAACGACTCTCATCAAATGTCATCAAAGCAAGATTTCCATGATTTTTTAGTTTTTCATGACTTGATTACTTTTAGACGTAAGTCCTATGACCTCATCAAAAGTCAATTTTTTAAAATATACGACTAAGAATCGAGGAAAATGCTAATATTACAAGTTAATCAACCATACAACGAAGGCCGAATCCATAACATTTTTTTCACATCATTGTCAATTCAACAATAGCAAACCAGTTTCTTTCTAGGCTATTTCTAGGAAGCGAATAAAACATTGTCGAAGTTCCATTCTATTTGTAGACAAGCATGTCTAAAATTTCAGAGTAGGTCATCCTGTTTGAGTTTGAAAACTTAAGTGGTAAAACTTTTCCATACGCATACCTTAAAGGTAGTTCATCGAACATACCATCATAGTTCACTTCAAAAAGCGAATAGTTTTCAGTGGAATCATCAATCCTGTATATATTGAATATGTAAACTTCTATTCATAAGTTCAATAAATAAACATTTGGGAAGGAAACTCTAAAAACATGAACAACAATGTAAACTAACTAAAAATGAAACTATGTATGTACCTTTTGCTATTATCTATGGAAGAAATAGAAGGTTTCTGAGAAAACTTTGAGAAGAGTGAAGATTTAGATGTATCCATAGATTTGCATGTACTTGTGTGAGATTGTGAACCGTTATTTATGTACTTTTAATATAATTTAAACAATGTAAAGTAAGTTTAATCCCCGGGCAATTCTAATTATATACTACGTAATTGATAATTTGTTAATGAGCTTTGGGTAAGTTTTAGGGCTTTATAAAGGGTCCAGACTATACAAGAATCATCACAACGGTTTGGAATCAATAAATCTTACAAAGACACGTGATTTAAACGAATTAAAGAATCACAACGTTTATAAAAAACCACTATATAAACAAATCATACACAAGCCAAACTTTACATCTTATCCTCACTTGTTGAAACAAACATACACAGAAAGCTGAATCAATTGTTGGAATAAATCATTACAAAGATTAATATGCCAGGTACAACTAACAGTACTAATGGAGTTAGTACTAGCCATATAAACTTAGACTGCCAAGAGTTATTAAAACTGCTAGAAGAAATATATGAATACTATACTGCTGATGGACGCTAGCTTAACTGACTTGAATATAAGGAATGCAAAGAGATAAATAAGGAAATGTATATCTTTAATTTGTTATTTGAAATATAATTGTAAATGATCTTAAAAGTTCGGTAGTATCTTGATAAAGGACTCCTTGATTTTATAAAAGGAATCCAGACTTTAAGTTTTAAGATAAAGACATATATTAAGAAATAGAGAAACAACTTAGAGAAAGAATATCTTCAGTGTAACCCTAGTACAAACAAGGTACTCGTATTATCAATAATATGAAGCAGTTTTGAGTTTTATTCATTGTTTACATATGGGTTGTTATGTACCATTGAATAAATACCTCTAGAGTATCAAAGTGTAGATTCCGCATACACTTTGATATACAAACAAAGTCTCAACACCGTTGTTATTTTGATGTCAAACCAAGTAACAAACACTTTACATCGAAAAGAAATCGATCAAGGTGTGGGGATCAACAAGTGTATCAAGCTTAGTGCTTTGAGAAACTTGTGATCTAGAAGTAATGGAGTTGGAGAATACTCAGAACAATGCTTTGGCTAAGCTTCCCATGCTCAAACTCGGGAGTATGAGATGTGGGAGATCAAGATCAAACAGTATTTTCAGATCCAGGATTATGCTCTATGGGAGGTCATAGTAAAAGGAATTCCATGGGTACCTATTTCCTTAACAACAGCCATCACCATGCAAAACTGGTCCATCAACACAATAAAGATAATGGCCTTCTAACAAGTGAAAAAAGACGTGTAAAAAGAATGATGTAAGGCCAGAAGCCTACTGCCATGGGCTCTGCCCAATGAACATCAACTTTACCTTTGACCATAAGTTGATAAGCTCACTCATGGTGCTCAATTAAAGATCGATATTTGGAGGGAATAAAGCAACAAAGAAGACACATAAGGCTCTGTTGAAAATACAGTATGACAACTTTAGTGCTTCATCTCATAATCCACTTGTTCAAATCTTTAACAGGCTTCAAAGGCTTGTTAGTAGATTGGCAATTCTGGGTGTGGTTACTCCTCCAGAAGATCTAAATGTAAAATTCTTAAGGAGCTTACCTTCTGAATGGGATACACATGTGGTAGTTTGGATGAACAAACCTGATTTTGATACTATGGGTTTGGATGATTTGTACAACCAAATTTAAAATTATTGAACAGAAGGTTAAGAAAACTGTTGGTGCAAGAAATGATTGATAAAAACTTTGCATTTTCTCACTACTTAAGGTGCAAGCAGTACTAATACAATTAAGACGGTTCACACCTGAAGTTAGAAACTTGCTAACCACAAAGGTAAAAACAAACGCCACATAAAGAAATTATTATTTGCAATCCGTTTAGTGATGCCACAAGTAAATGCCTTTCTATCCACTCAACCCACAAGTTCGAAACTAGTTCATGAAGACCTTGAAGCAACTTCATGATATGATATAGAAAAATGATTAAAGTGGAACATGGCACTTCTAAGCATGAGGGCAAGAAAGTTCTATCAGGGAACTGGAAGAAAAATCATCATCGATGGAAGCAACACTGCTGGATATGACAAATCAAAGGTAGAATGTTTCAACTGTCATAAAACGGACATTTTGTGCCAGAGAATACAAAGCACCAAGGAGTAAAGACAACAGAAATTAGAATCAAGGTAGCTCAACAAAGGCAGTAAAGATTAAAGATGCTTCTGAAAAGGCAATGTGTGCTATAGATGGTTCTGGATTTGATTGGAGTGACATGGCAGAGGAAGAAATTCTGGAAAACATGGCTCTTATGGCATTCTCAGAGTCTGAGGTAACAAATGATAAATCTTGTTCTAAATCTTGTCTGAAAAATTATGAAGCTCTAAAGAAACAGTATGATGATTTGCTTGTTAAATTAGATGATACTTACAGTTTTAAAGCAGCTACTACAAAAAGTTTTTAGCAACTTTTGAAATCAAATATGTAAATATAGAGAACTGAAGTTCTTTTTTGAGGAAATTGCTCTACTACTTAAAAGAAGTGTAGAGTCACAAAGAATATCAGATGGAATTACTTAGGGATAACTTGAAAAGGTTTAAACAAGAAAAGAGGGTTTGAATTTAAGATTGCAAAATTTGATAAATCTGTAACAGAGACTTAGAACAGTTGTTAACAAGTCAGATCACCGACAAGCAGCAAAAAGGGATTTGGCTATAATGTTGTCCCCTCGAACCATCATCCTTTTTTCTAAATAGACCCACACCTTTAGACCTTATCTTAATTCAGAGTCTTGAAGAAAAAAAAATTCCAAAGAACCTGAGGTAAATGAGTATGGTCTTAGAAATTCTAGTTTAAAGCCTACCATTGGTTGTGATAAAGAGTCAAAAAATTCTAAGGAGAATACTGGTGACTCTTTAAAGCAACATCAAAAGACTGACACTGAAACTAGCTCTGTTAAGTCTTCACTTAAGGTAGACAAAGATTGGAAAGAAAAGTTTTTCCATCCTGCTAATCATGTTAGGGAAGTAGAACCTAAAAAAGTTAGAGAGAATAATGAGCTCCATATTGAAGATAGTGTGTAATGATGAGGATGTAAAGATGATCTAACCCTAAGGTTGAAAAGAAAACTGTTATACCTACTGCTACTAAGAAAGAGTTTGTTAAACCTAAAAACAAGTTAAAAGGTCAGTTAGGTATGCAGAGATGTACATGACACAAATACCTAGGGGAAACCAAAGGAATTAGAATGGCAAAAATCAATCAGTTATATATAACGTTTGTGTTTAATACAAAAGCCTGTTTTATCTGTGGAATTATTGATCACATTCAATACACTGTCCCCAAACATAAGGCTCCAAGAGCAGTCTAATGAAGACTGGCCTAAAACCCTGTTACTAACAGCAAGGCCTGTTAAATACAGTAAGTCTATTAACCACTGACAGACCTTTTAGTACTTACTGCTAAGGTCTTTAATAATGTTAGGACCTTTCTTATACTTTCTTCACAAATCCCAAATCAATAATTCATTGTGCTAGACCCAAGACATATTTTCGAGAATCAAGCACAATCAACTTTAACAAAAGGGGCCCATTACAAGAAAACAGACAATAACAAAACAGTGTCTTCATAAAAGGTTTAATACTGGCAGGCCTGTTAGATCAACTGTTAATATTGTCAGGTAAAGGGTTTAATCGTGTTAAGACCCTCACATGTTGGTTTGGAGACCCTTCAAACCTAATGTGCATCAATGTTTCTTGGTTTTCAACAAATCTAAATACATAGAGATGCACTCTGCAGATCAAGTCAGTAATGGCTGGGTCCACCAAAGAAAACTAACTTCATAATTTTATGTCAGAGCATTCTAACATAAATGATAAGCTTTTGATAGTAGATCTCAGGCACATGAACTATGAACATAGCCCACTTTAGATTTCAAAAGACTTTGATGGAGGTTTGTTACTTTGGTGAGTAGCATATAGAAGGCAAATTACTGGTACACGGTACTATTAAAACAGTAATCTTGATTTGATTATGTAAACTTTGGTCAAAGAGTTAAAGTCCAACCTCTTAGTGTCTCACAGATGTTACCAAAAAGAACTATTTATATCTTTTTTACTACTCTTAATTTCTTTTTCCTATCTCCAATTTTAAGTTGCCTGATGAAACAATCAGATACTTCTTAAATTCCTAGACAGATAACCATGTACAATTTTAATCAGAAAAACATAGATCGCTAAAGATAGTTTAACTTGTCTAGTTGCAAAAGCTACAAACATTTCTTAATTAACTGAAAATCAATGCTCCTGGCATAGAAGCATGGTCGATATAAATTTTAAGAAGATTAATAAACTTTCAAAGAAAAACTTGTAAGAGCTCTGCCTATAAAAAGAATTTGAGAAAAACCAACATGTTATTTGCCTATCTTAAAGGCAAGGCAGACGACAGAGCCTTTTGTAAGAACCAAGGTCTTTAAACCCATTACTAAGCCATTGTTTATAATGCTATGACAAGATCTATTTGGTCCAGACTTTTTGTTAGTAGTTTAATGCTTAAAAAAGTAACTGCTTAGAGTTAGTCACAGATATATAGTAGAATTTCATGGTTTTTATTTTTAACAACGAAGGATGAAACAAGTGAGATCCTTAAAATTTTATCAAAGAGGGTAGAATACTTAGTGGAAAGAAAGTAAAATAATCAGAGTGATAAAGGGACAGGAGTTTAAAAACAACAAAAGGTGATTGATGATTTCTGTAGAGAAAGGTAATAAAAGAGAATGTGAGTGTAGCTAGGACTCCTTAGCAAAATGGTGTAGCTGAAAGGAAGAATAGGACACTCATTGAGGCTGCTAGAACAATGTTAGCTGACTCTAAGTTACCTACCACATTTTGGGCAGAAGCAGTCTTACTGCTTTTTATAACAAAAGAAAAAGGGTCTAATAGCAAGCCTCATAACAAGACTCCTTATAACTCTTTAGAGGTTTTAAAAAACCAGCTCTAGGCTTCATGAAAACCTTTTTGGATGACATGTTACTATTTCTAAAAACCTAGATAATTTGGGCAAGTTTGATAGAAAAGTGATAACGGTTTTCTTTGTTGGATATTCCTTAGTAGCAAAGCTTTTAGGGTAACAACATTATGCAACCAGAAAAGTTCGGAAACACATGCATATTGGTTCTTAGAGAAAGCCTATGATTGAAGAAATGGTCCCAAAGAGGCTTTTGATCTTGATTCTCTAACCCATCAATGAATTATGTACCAAGGTGCAGGAAAATTTCTAATGATTTTGCAGTAAATACAAGGGTTTCTGAGTCTAGTACAAATCTTCTCAACAAGGATCAAGATTGGATTTATCATGCCCATATTGGAATGATGCATCATATTATAGGTAATGCTTCACCACGAACTAATTAATGATGCTCAAATGAGAAATAAAATGATTACAGTGATGAATGATGATGAGCTTCAAAGAGTCTCATGCTGGAAGCAGTCATAAGGATAATTGTTACTGCTAAATCAACAATTAATACTTGCCAAGACCAGATATTAAATACTGGTAGTAGAGAATTAGTACCTATACTCTCCCTGAAGTTAAAATAAAGCTACTATGCTACTCCTGAAGACGTTGTATGTACAAGTCCTAGCATCTGAAACCACAAGTGAGGACCAAGAAATTGAATTAGGGAACTTCCTAATCTTATACAGTCCCTACCACTCATCCACAAAATTCATAAAGATCACTCCAATTAAGCATGGGTGGGAATGGTGATGTATAGTCATACATATTCAGACAAAAGGATGACAACTTCTTACTCTGAACAAGGATTTCTTAGTGCTATATATGAAGGGAAGACTCATCAGGCTCTTCATACATGTCTTTTTGCTTGTTTCCTCTCTCAGGAAGAACCAAAAAAAATAGTTCCAAGCTCTATGATCACACAGGTTAGAAGCAATGCAGGAGGAACTTCTTCAGTTCAAACTGGCAAAAGGTCTAGATTCTTGTGGATTTACCTAAAGGTCATAGAGCAATATATTGGTACAAGTGGCGTATATCAGAAACAAGATAGATGAAGGGGGATTGTCATCAAAAATAAGCAGACTTGTTGATCAAGGACATACTCAATAGAGAGCATAGACTAGGACAAGACAACAGTAAAAACCAAACAGTCCAAAAACATGTACCAACTCCAAACAAAATACGATCTTCACATCTTTCTTTGCTTAATAAACACAAAATAATTCAATTTACTCCTAATGATGACTTTACATACATAATCCTAGAACAATATAAACAACAATCAGGTTCAATAACAGAGGTTCTGGACATAGTAAACCAAAATACTCATAATTTAAGTTTATAACTAAAAAAACAAGAGTGAATAGACTACACTTAAACTGGTGTCCAAATACAATTAAAAAATTACTAACTTATTCTTTTGAACATCATATCCGCTCATTAACCATTCATCAAACAAACTATTATAACTTGGATTGAAAATACAACTTAAATTCCAACAAATAAGAAACAAGTGAAAACGGCAAACAAGATTTTTGGTAACTAAAATATAATCATATATTTGAAACTAATATACCGCATAAGCACCACATATGCTCTAACTAATGACTGATATGTGTTTGATTAGTTTCAAATAATGTGATTAAAAGGAAATGCAAATGTCGTTTTGAAGAAAATAGAGATTTTAATCAAAACGGGGGAAAACAGAGGGCGGGTAGATGGAGAGGTTTATGTGTGGGAGAGAAGGTGGGAAATGAAGTGGGGGAGTATATTGTAGGTATTAGTATAATTTTTTGGTATAAGTAATATTTTTATTTGTATAAATGTAAAAAATATATAAGTAATAGTTGCCCTAGTTTGGTTGCCCTTAAGTACATGTCGCCCTATGACGGATGTACTTTTTGTCAGTCCTTTTACAAATGTAAAATGACCAAAAAACCAGTCCGTACCTATTACATGTCGCATAAATCGTACCATTGCCCAAGATATATTATACATTACAAAACGTACACTGGCGTGTGTGGTGAGGTTGCCCCAACTACAGTAGTCGGACCCTTTTTGGCTTAAAAAAAAAATATTTTTTGGGGGAGAAGGTGACTAGCACCCTTGCACTCGGACCTTTTAGGAAATTTTCCCTTACTTCTAAACAAACATATAAAAGTCTACTCGCTAATAACCATAACAACAATATCCGCAACAATATATAAAGCTAAACTAATATCAATAATAAGCATATTTAAACTAAACATAGCAATATATGAGATAAAATAGTAACTAAAAAGATAAGAAATAGAACCCGAAAATCGCTCGGATATGGAGCATTTGTATCCTTTAACCACAAATATCTTTAAAAAAAATAAAAAGTAAAGATTAAATCTTTTTGACAAAAAACTATTTTAAAAGCTTAAAGATTACTGTACAACTTTATAATTAAGAACTAGTTTATAAGTTTAAAGATTAACTTTTTAACCAAAAACGATTTTAAAAAAAACCACTTAAAGATTAAAACTTTTTAACTAAAAACTATTTAAAATTACTAGATTTAGTGTAAAAACTAATTTTAAAAGCTAAAAACTAAAACTTTATAAAAAAACTTAATATTTTTAAAAAGATCATATCTAAATAAAAATAAAAAGATAAGATTTTTATAGAGCAAAACTACTTTTTAACTATTTTAAAAGCAAAATAAGCACTTAATAAGCTATGAATAAGCTAATAAGCACTTATTATATAAAAAAGGTAAAAAGAAAGGAGATGATATAAATCATAAAAGATGTAAAAAAACTCACTTGCATAAAATAAATAAAAACTTCAATAAATAAGACAAACTTTTATAAAAACTAAACTAAATAAGCATAAATATTAAATCCCAAAAATAAAAATAGAAGAGTTTGGCAAATAAATTGAATAAAAGGTGGAAAAATAGACGAGTTTATATAATACAGTACCTATTTTTAGCCCGTCAACAATTACATAAATGCCCATATACTAAGCAGAACTTGGCAAAAATAAACCCTGAGATATTTTCAGATACGCACAGCCTGGATTAGTACTATCTCCGCTATTGTTGTGCCACATGGCAGCTTCTCATTGGTCAATCTGTTGAGTATGTCGGGTGACGTGGTAGCCTCAAAAATAATACCAAAGAGTAGTACTCGAACCCGAGTCTTGTGCCCCAATACAAAGCGACTCAATCAACTGAGCTTGACCCCATTTTGATACTTGATAAGCTTTCCACATTGTTTTATATGCATCTTGAGCTAGTATAGATTTTGGACTTATAATAGATATTGGGACGGCCGGTTTTAGGGTGAACCAGACCATTTCACAGGTCGGAGCCGTATCCGCTGGACTCGCTTTTTCATGCTCTTTCTATCGGTATGCTCGTGGTTTCAAGTGGGCTTCGTTTGGACCTCGAAAAATGTGTAAACTTGATCGATTCTTGTTCGAAATTCCACGTTTTTGCTCCGTTTTCAATCCTTAGTACCTACAAGATAAATTATCGATACCAAGAGTATTTCAAAACAATTACATCATTTCTTATTATTTACCTATATAAAGTTTTTTTTTATAATAAAAAGATGTGTAATTAAAGTTACATTGGTTTATAATATAATACTGCTACATTTAGTCCCTATTCTGCAATTTCATAATGTTTCGAGTTAACATAGCGTCGCCCAGGACAAACTAACTCGTTTATTTATTTAATAAGTTAAATTGGATTTTTTTACTTGTTATCAAAATAATAACCAAACTCTATAATGGTTTATTTGTGTGTCGTTTGGTTAAATAAATTTTCACAATATTTAAAATAAATGATTTATGTGGTGAAATTAAACTTTGAGCGATTTTGGTAGAAGAATTATGAAACTCAAGTAGTTTTTAAGAGTTAAAACAAATTTTGAATGAGTTTGTTATAATAATATTTAAACTTGGTTATCGTCTCATTAATTTCAACACGCCAAACCAACAAAGACCAGTTTAGTCATCTTTAGTTTGGTTTCAAGCCAGTACCAAAAATTGGCGTAAACTATCTAGATTGGACCGAAACAAATTCAACATCGACCAAGTATATCAATTCTCCATTCCAACATGTTTCGGGTATCAATTCGACTCGATGCACTACCATACTCTCTTGTGTGCTAGTAGTAGACACGTTTTATTCGTAATTACTTGTTAGTAGTTATAAATATAGTTACAAGCCCAAAAGAACTTGGTCGAATAAATGTTGCATACTCCAAAGAACTTGGTTTAGTAGATGTAGTTACACAAGTATGTATACTATTTGTTTAACTTTAGAAACTAAAAATAAATTTGAATATGTATAACCACACAAACATAATCCATATTTGTTGCACAAAAAAAATCTATAACCACTTAAAATCTTCATCCATGAAAAGCTATCAGTTGTCAAACATTAAGATCGTGCGCCATTATGTTCTTACCTGCACATCTCTTTTGAGACTGAGATGGGTGCCTATGTATAGGCCTTCAATCCAGAATCTTCTTGCAATTCGGTTACCAAGTTCTCTTACATGTTTAGCAAACTTCCAGTGGCATGAAAACGGTACTTTCATTTATGTATCAAAGGCAATTTTTATATATCCCTCACACTTTTATAAAATGTTGTAAACATTTTATACACATTACAAAAACATTTCTACAACAAATAAAATGTTTTATTTAAAATGAAACATTTTGAAATTAAAATTTTTCGGACTGAACCTAAAACAGCTATCAAGTTCCAAAAGAATTCCCCACTACACAACAAATAGACAAACGAGGACGCCAATCAATGGCGGTCCCCTTAACAATACAACGAGGCGATCCCCTTATCTTTAAAGGAGACCGCACCACCTATTTAAGGGGACTGCCCACAGTAGAACACCCTCCATAATTCCTATAAATATTGACTATTCCCCACTATTGTTCTACCTTTTGCACTCATTCTTTCTGATCAAAAACAAGCCCACACGTCTCATTAAAATCATCTGGAATCATTTAATCATAAAGCTTGTTTTCCAAGTGATCAAGCTCAAATCCAATCCTCAAAGTGCAGAAAGAAATACTTCATACAATCAAGTAAATGAAGTAATATACCTTTGTGTTTGTTGTCAATCTTATTGCATCCATATCAATAACTTATAAATCATTGCAAATCTGTAAAGTTGTGTAGTGTTAAGATCCTTGGTGATTGTTTGAAAGTATAGTTGATCTTGGTGATCTTTCCTAGAAGTGTTATTAGGTGTGATTATAGTAGTGGCTTGGTGAAGTAGTGGTGTAGAAAAAAACTAAAGTTGTAAGAATTGGTAGATTCGTGAAGCAAAAGTTGTGTAGTGAGAGTTGTGAGTTGTGGTAGATTTGGTTCAGCAAGATTAGAACTCGAACATCTATCTTAGTGTCGGAAATCAAGATAAAGTGAAAGTTGTGTAAGGTGTTTCTTCCGCCATAAGGAGAACTTGTTGAAAATAGTGACGAAATCGCTCCCGAAGTTTTTGTTAATGCTTTATAGTGGAGTAGGCTAAGAAGGACTATCTTTGGCCGAAGCCACTATAAATCCTCAGCGTTGTGGTTTGATTGTTCTTGACTCTTATCTGCTTGCCTTACTTTATTTTCACATACTACCTTTTAATTTGTTTTAGATAATATATTGTATCATATGTCAAGTGTTGAATTCACCTAAAGTCGAATTTAGAATTTTTAACAAACACTTTAAAACCTAAATTAAAAAGCGGTAAACTATCAAAAACCTCCCTTCTAGTTTTCCACAATTGTATCAAGAGTCCCGTCAAACAAGATTTATTAAAATAAATTGTATTTTAAAAAAACTTAATCGATCTATGGAAACAGAAAAATATTTAAGAAGTGGCAATCTAAGCAAAGACCACCACTATTTGAAAAGTGATGGACTTAAATTCCATTGAAAAATAGATTCCAAAACTTATGTGAAGTCAAAAAGATTATAGATTACAAGCTAGATCTTTGGCATGTAATTACCGTTGGGGGTGGATTTTCCCCTAATCAAATAATTCCCGAAACTAAAAGATGAAGTTTATATACCCTTTTTTAAACAAAATGATGATACTTAAAAAAAACTTGCAAAAAATAAAGAGCTAAAAATTGTATTTTATTTGCTTTCCCACGAAAGAATAACGAAGAATTTTAGTGTCAAACCACAAAAGAAATTTGGGATACTTTATTTAAACACTCATCAAGGTAATAATCAAACAAACTAACAAAATCGATCTCTATGTTCAACAATATGACCAATTTAAGATTCCGAAAGAGGAGTCAATAGATAATTTATTTGCTAAATTTACACTTATATTACTAGTCAAACAGCACTTGATGAAGGTTTTTTCTAGCAAGAATCGTGTTAGAAATTTCCTTAGGGAATTGACATCCAAAATGGAGTCGCAAAAGTCACGCGATGAAAGAATGCACAGACCTAACAACCTTACCTCTTGGACGAACAAATTGGAAACTTTAAAGTTTAGAAGAAGTAATAAAGATAGATTTCGAAACGGCAAAAAAGGCAAGAAAAACAGAGAAGATATCTTGCATTAAAGTGAAAAAAGGAAGTAGTGTGATGAAGATACTCAAGCTCCGAATAGTGAAGACGAAGAGTATGCTAATGGCCTATAGGAATTCAAGAAATCTTAAAGAGATTAGAAGATTTGTAAGACAACCACACAGGCATAGAAAAACATTCCAAAAGAATAGAAATGATTGTTATAGGTAAAAGGAAAGAAGAAAAGTTTTAGATGTTGGTGATCCAAATCACTCATTGGAAGAATGTTCAAAGCCACCAAAGAACAACAATCAAAAGAGCATTTATGGAGGATCATATGACCAATGGAGAAGATGAAGTTGAAATGACTGAAAGATGCAACTTGTCTGTAGCTCCAAGCCACCCCGATGAATAAGCTGTTAGGGAAAAAACTTGGAACCCGATGATGGATTAAAGATATAGATGCTCAAATACTGACCGTTAATCAATAGTTTTTTCTTCATACAAAGCTTACAACGGGAAACTAATTATTTGGAGCAACTTGCAACGTTAAAACATAGCAAAGGTACGAATTTCCAAGACTCCCTAATAATTGAAAAATTTGAGTCAACGTAGATAACTAAACAATATAACTTTCTTATGTAGGTTCAAATATTTGAATAATAAACGCAAAGTAATATTACCGAACACGAAACGAATTAATCAAAGACGAAAGGGTATAGATAAAGGAATTAAGGAAAGGAAAGGAATATTATAATGCAAACTAGGAAAAAACCCGGAAATAACAAAATATGCCTTGCAACATTAATGAAAAACTCCACTCAATGCATAGAGATTTAGTCACGCTAATAAGCAACTAATTCTCATTAGCGTCTAAAAAATTAGTTAGAAATCTACCTAAACTTAAATACGAACAATATTTTTTTTATGCTTGCAAAATTGGAAAGCAAGCTCACGTAAGTCACAAGGCCAAAAATATAGTCTCAACAACTAGATGCTTAGAACTACTTCACATGGATTTGTTTAGCCCCTCCGCCATACGAAGCTATGGAGGAAATCGTTATATCTTAGTAATTGTAGATGACTATTCTCGATACACTTGGACTAGATTTTTAGAAAATAAAACCAAAGCCTTTGAAGAATTCAAAATATTTAGCAAAATGATCCAAAACAAATTAGGATGTCCTATTATATCAATTAGAACGGATCATGGTCGGGAATTTGATAACGAACTACAATTTGGAAAATATTGTGATTTAAATAGGATATCTCACAATTTTTCCGCACCTCGTACTCCACAATCAAATGGGGTAGTAGAAAGAAAAAATCGCACTTTACAAGAAATGAGTATAACCATGTTAAATGAACAATCCATTCCTTAAAAATTTTGGTGCAATGCAGTCGATACATCAACTTATATAATTAATAGAGTTTCTATTAGACGTATTTTAGGAAAAACTCCATATGAGTTATTGAGAGGTAGGAAACCAAACCTTAACCATTTTAGAGTATTCGGAAGTAAATGTTTTATTCTTAATACAAGAGATTACCTCACCAAGTTTGACCCCAAGTCGTACGAAGGTATTTTCCTAGGATATTAACAAAATAGTAAAGCTTATATAATACTTAACAACCAAACAATGAAAGTTGAAGAGTCATTAAATGTAACTTTCGATGAAACTCCACCTCCACCTAAAACACCACCATTAGAAGATGATGAATTAGTCAAAGAAGAAGCTATTGAGGTTAGTAAAATAAAACCCATAGGCAATGATCTTGAAGACATTTCATTAGAAAATAATCAAATAGCAAACATTAAAGAATCTAAAAGTCATCCCCTAGAAAATATTATTGGTAATCTAAATCAAAGAACTCTTAGGTCACAAGCTCAAGACAGAAGCAATTTCTTTTGCCTTATTTCAACAATAGAACCTAAAAATATAAATGAAGCATTAAAAGATGAAAATTGGGTAATGGCCATGCAAGAGGAACTAAACCAATTTAAAACAAATGATGTTTGGGAATTAGTCCCAATATCATGGATATGACCATTATAGGAACAAAATGAGTATATAGAAATAAACAAGATGAAAATGAGTTTGTAACTAGAAACAAAGCTAGGTTGGTAGCCCAAGGTTATAATCAACAAGAAGGAATTGATTATGATGAAACATATGCACCCGTAGCTAGACTAGAGTCCATAAGAATACTTTTAGCTTATGCTTGCGCACTAGATTTTAAGTTATACCAAATGGATGTGAAGAGTGCATTCCTTAATGGTTTTATCTATGAGGAGGTTTACGTGGTACAACCTTTGGGATTCATTGACTTCAAAAAACCTAATTATGTCTATAAACTTAAGAAAGCTCTTTATGGTCTAAAACAAGCCCAAAAAGCTTGGTACGATCGACTAAAAGCCTTTCTTATTAAACATAATTATTCTATTGGAATGGTAGATAATACTCTCTTCACTAAAAAGAAAGACTCCAACATCATTATTGTCTAAATATATGTTAATGACATTATATTCGGATCTACTTGTCAAGAAATGTGTGATGACTTTGCCAAGATCATGCATGATGAGTTTGAAATGAGTATGATGGGGGAACTAAACTTTTTCTTAGGATTACAAATAAAACAATTAGATGATGGAATATTTTTTAATCAATCAAAATATATTAAGGAAATGCTTAAGAAATTTGTACTAGAAGACTCTAAGCCAATAAAAACCTCTATATCTACGGAAACTAAAATCACAAGAGACGAAGAAGGTAAGTCCGTAGATAATATCAAATATAGAGGCATGATAGGTAGTTTATATACTTGACAGCAAGTAGACCCGATATCATGTTTAGTGTTTGCCTTTGTGCACGCTTTCAAGAGGATCCCAAAACCTCTCACCTAGAAGTGGTTAAATGTATCTTCCGATACATTAAAGGTACTATGCATTTAGGATTATGGTATCCTAAGGGATCCGACATAGAAATAATAGTTTATGCAGATTCGGATCATGCAGGAGACTACATAAATTGTAAGAGCACTAGTGGTGTTTGCACGTTCATGGGATGTTATTTAACATCTTGGTTTTCAAAGAAGCAAACCGTTCTTGCCATCTCCACAACTGAAGCGGAATATGTTAGCGCCGGAATGGCATGTCAACAAGCACTATGGATGAAACAAGCTCTCGTAGACTATGGCATTAGGTTAGACGATATTCCAATAATGTGTGATAATAAAGGGACTATAGACTTAAGTAAGAATCACGTTCAACACTCACGAACAAAACACATAGAAATTCGCCACCACTTCCTCGGTGATAATGTTCAAAAAGGGAATATCTCTATAGAAAGGTCTCATCGGAAGACAACATAGCCGATATCTTAACTAAACCACTTAAACGTGAACCATTTAACTACTTACGCCTAGGTTTAGGATTGATGGAACAAATTGACTAAGTTTTCAGCATTGAAAATTAAAAATGAATTATTTGTCAAAAATCTGAGATTTTTTTTTTCTTAGACGGCGACCCCCTTAATTTTAAGGGGACCGCCCAGACATTAAGGGGACCTCCCACTAAAAAAAAGTCTTTCTTATATCTAGGATCACATGAAAATTAATTTTCATATATTGTTGAAATATGCTAAAAACATCTTTTTCATATGCATAATGGTCTCTTACTTGTTGTCAAAAATATATAATCTAATATATATCTTCGACAATCTTGGTTGAGCAAAACTAAATCAAGGAGCATTTGGATTATTTCTTAGGTTTTGCATGTATTAGTGTCGAAATAATTGCTACTCCACATTTGTCGCACTTAGGCACACACACTAGTATTTGCACAAAAGTTTGTTTCCTTTTTAACTTAACCCTCTATCATGATAATTTTTTTTGTGCATTATATCTAGTTGCTATTTCATATGCTCTTCAATCAACTCATATATGATTATATGCTAAAATTGTGTGAAATAGGTTATCCTACATATGTAAAATATTGAATGCTTAATTGCTATGTGCTAAAAATCTTAATTTCCATAAAAGGATGGACTTGCTGCAAAATTAACTTCCAAAATAGAAACCCTCACACAAAATTTTGAGAAAAATCAAATTTTAGGGAATCTGGGAAATGCCAAAGGGCGGCCCCTTTAATTCATAATGGGCGGCCCCCTTATCTTTAAGGGGACCACCCCCTATTTAAGGGGACCGCCCTAGTATAGCACGGGTAAAACATTATTTTTTTTCTTTTTTACCAAATACCCTTTAGACTTAGCTACTGTTTCCCTAAATTCACAAACATTTCTTGGATTTGATTCTTTGAATATCCATTCTTCTTGAATTAAACCTTTCCTCCACTATAAATACATCCTCATTCATCTTCATCACAATCATCCTCGCTAATGACATCTCCTAATAAACCCACATCCAAACCATCAAGGGTAGCCAAAATAAGTGTGATACCCATTTGGAGGAAGAAACCAAGCATTTGCAACTCCTCAAATGTGCTCAATTCAACTTCACCCATACCAAAACCACTAACTCCTCATCATGAACCATCTCAAGAAAACAATCACCCCAATCAAACATTACCAAATCCTTGCATTAAGGACACTTTCACATCACTATAAGTTGTCTCACACCCTCCATTCTCCATCTCACCCATCAACTCACATGAAACTCACACTCAAGTTTTACCTCAATGTGACAACTAAACTCAACACACATTACCTCTATCTCCAAGTAGAGAAAGCCTTGTTGATGACATTAATCAACTTCAAGACCTATCAAACCTTCTAGCCATGCATCTCTCCCAACAACAACAAAACAACAATTCCTTATTACCTTACTCTCCAAACTTACCACACACCCTAAACATCAACCAAGTTGAAACCCATGTTGGGTATTGCCCTTATTGCATCTTCACCTAAAAACAATTTCTTGCTTTAAGTGAGGATATCAATTGGATTGAATTCCTTCTCACTCGACCTCATCCACCACCTAGGGTTCAAAGAGATTACCCTTCCACAACCGCCTCCGCTCCAAACTCTCCATCAACAAACAACTAATCTCATAATATGCCTACAAATAATCGTCAAACCCTTTTGTGTCGCAAGCAAGTCAAAAATCCTTCTATGGCAATTTAGGATTTCCTTGATGTATTTGTTTTTTTTATGTATGCTTGTTTGTGGTTTACACGCATTTCCTTAAATGAATGAAGTATCTCTTGCTTTGATGCTTGCTTGCTCTTGTCATATTTTTCCTTCCTTCTTGCTACATGATAGAAATAGTTGTGTTATTCTAACTCATTTTTGTAGCCAAGAAACCATAGCTCGATTCCTTGGTGCCCTCAAACAAGGGGGAGCACACATCAAGGGGGAGCATTTATTCTGTCGATTTTACTAGCAATCCTCGACGATGCCTTTTTGATTCAATAAAAAAGGGGAGAAATGACATGAAACTCACTAAATACTTGTTTAAAAATAATTTAACATTTAATGAGTTTAGATTTTATAATCATCAAAAAAGGGGAGATTGTTGATAGAAATATAATGCCTAAAAACATTATTAATATCTTTAACATCTTTACGTTTTGATAATCACAAAATGTAAAAAGTTTCAACGTAAAATTAAACGTAAATAAGTAATTAGGAGTAAATTCTCATTTCAACATTTACATCACTTAAAGGTATGAATAAATAAATGCTTAATGCATTTTATGATCAAAGGAAATTTTTATTCAACCTCAAACTTTTATAAAATATTATAAACATTTTTATAAACATTACAAAACATTTTCTACATTTAAAAGAAAGGTTTTATTCAAAATAAACATTTTGAATTTCAAATTTTCGAACCTAAAACCGCTAGAAAAAGTCCAGTAAACACCTCCCCTGAATAGGATAAAAAGGGGAGCGCCTGAAAATGGGCGGCCCCCTTAAATACATGGGCGGCCCCCTTAATTATAAGGGGGCCAGCACCCTATTTAAGGGGACCAACCATAGACCCCGCTCCTCTAGCTTGTCCTATAAATACTGGACTATTTCCTAATATTTTTCTTATTTTTTGCACTCATTCTTTTTGTTCTAAATAGCCTACACATCTCTCTAAATCCTTTGATCATTTAATCATAAAACTTTGTTTCCAAGTGATCCAAGCTCAATTCCTCAAGTAAAAGAGAAGAATACCTCCATCATTAATTAAAGAAGTATTACAACCTAAGTATACATTGCAATCTTAAGGCATTCACACCATATCTTGTAAATCATTTGTAAATCTTGTAAAGTTGTGTAGTTATTAGGTTTTGGTGATTGTTGTAAGTATAGTTGGATCTTGGTAATCCTTTCTAGTAGTGTTAGTTAGTTGTGACATAAGTAGTGTGGTGAGGACAAGTAGTGAAGGTGTAAAGTTGTGAAGTTGTGAAGGTGTGAAGAAGTTGTGTAGTTGTGTTCAAGGTGTGAAGCTAAGTTGTGTAGTGAAGTTGTGAAGTAGTCGTGAAGTTGTAAAGTCGTGAACAAATTATGAAGTTGTGTTGTGATAGATTGGTTCTAGCTAAGATTAGAACTTGACATCTAGCTTAGTGTCGGAAGTAGATATATGCAATGTTGTGTATGGTTTTCTCCGCCATAAAGGAGCTTGTTGACATAGTGAAGAAAACCCTCGAGTTAGGTGCTTAGGGAGTGGAGTAGGCCGAAGAGGAGCTTCATAACCGAACCACTATAAATCCTTGTGTTGTAGATTGATCTTTCCATCTCTTATCTTTTATTTGCTTCTACTTATTTACATTGTTCATATTGTGCATGTTTTGAATTCACAAAAAGTCGAATCTAAGTTTTTATAAACAAACATAAATATTAAATCAAAAAGCGGTAAACTATTCAACTCCCCCTTCTATTTTTCCACATTGAGGATTCAAGGCTTTAACAAGGGTTCATATAGGATCTTACAAGCCTTATAAAAGATTTAAAATAGATTATGAGCTTATTGAACAAGATTTTGAGCTTACTTGAGCTTATATGGGTTGAAATGGTGTTTTTGGGTTCATACGCCTAGAAATGACTTCAAGGGCTTCCTTCAATTGATTCTTAGCTTCAATTATGATCTTAAGGACTTCACTTAATCTTCCTTAGCTTTATTTAGAACTCCATTTGTATGTTTGATGAGTTTTGTGGTGTGTTTGAAATGGTTTGCATGTTTCGGCTTATATATGGTCGAATGACCCTTAGTGACCAAGTTTTCTTGGTGTGGTGGCCAAGTGTTGTAGGGAGACTAAGGGATGCTAGTATGATGAGTCATGAGAGCTAGGAGTGTAGCTTTGAATAGTTGAAGGGTGTGGAGGGGGTTCGGTTATCATAGGGGTGACAAGGAGGTGTTTGTTTACTTAGTGAGCAAGTATGGTGATGGAGGTGCTTGGGAGGTTGATTGGTGATGTGGTGGTGAGGTCATGGTGGTGCTAGGATGTTAGATTTAGGCAATTGATTTATTAAAATGGGTTTAAAATGAAATAAAGGGGTATCGGGTTTGTTTTGGTTTCGGGTTAGGGTTTTAGTATCTAGGACGTAGATTAGGGTTAGGATTAAGGATATTTTAGGGTTTAGGATTAAGGTTTAATGTTAGAATTAGGGTTTAGGATTAATGTTTAGGTTTAAAATGAAATTAGGGTTTTAAAACTAGTTTAGGGTTTCGTTTAGGGTTTAGGGTTTTAGGATGTGTTAGGGTTTAGAAGTTGTTCATTGAGTGTTGTAACTTATGCTAAAGAGGTGGTACAAAATATAGGAAGAAAATGGTGGTAAATAGAGCTTATTTAAATTCATGCATTCTTGATTTGTACATTGAGTATTTAGGACTTGTACATTGACTTGAAAGGAAAATATAATTCAAATATTATGCATTGTACACTTGTACACATGCTTGAAGGTTTGCACATTTATTTTATATGTATACATTACATATAGTTAGGGTTTTGATATAAACGTTTAACGTTTAATGTTTGTTTTGAAATAACGTTTTGAAAAGCACGTTAAATAGATAATGTACATGATATAGAGGATATTAGAATATTGACTTGACATATTAAGATGTTTACTTGCTATAAACGTAGATATAGATGGCATTGGTAGAGGTTGCGTGAGCTCGTTTACTTTAGTTATGTAAACTACGTTACATAATGAGATAAAGCAAAAATTTCCCTGTAAAAAGGTGGTATTTAATATAATATAAGTGGAAATTACAGTGATGAAAATTGTGGGTTGTTACACTATAGTTGGTTATTATTATGATACTAATATAGTCTTTATATGATTTGTACCGTGGAAATAATTTTAGTCCTATATGAGCTTAATGATGAAATTGTTGTTACCACCTACTGCTATCACCAATTGTGTATCTGTCATTGAACCCCTTAATGGAACAAAATTTTCATCATGGAAAGAGCAAGTGAAAATTTCCCTCGGCATAACTGATTTGGACTATGCATTAAGATTTGACAAACCTAACCCTCTAATGGCTATTAGCACAGTCGATGAGAAAAGGGCCAATGAAATATGGGAAAGGTCGAATCGCATGTCCCTAATGATAATGAAAAACTCTATTTCGATAGCTATTCAAAGAGCCAGAGTTCTTAAAATTATTTGAGGAATAATTTAAGGGCCCGTCTAAAGTTAATGCGAGTACTTTTATTCTCAAAATGCTCACCACAAAATATGATGGTCTTAGTGGGGTTCGTGAGCATATCATGATGATGAATGACATGGCCTCTAAATTAAAAGGCATGGAAATGGAAATATGTAAGTTTTCTCGTTCATTTTATAATGACGTCTCTCCCTTCTCAGTTTGGTCCTTTTAAGATCAACTATAACACGCAAATGGAGAAATGGAAAATGAATGAGTTAATAGCCATGTGTGTCCAAGAGGAGGAAAGGCTTAAAATTGAAAAGCCTGATACTGCTTACCCTACTACACTAAAGGCCACAAAAAGAAAATTTTTAAAGGTAACAAAGGTTCTAAAAGGGAAAAAGGAAATTCTGACAAGGCAAGTTCAAGTAATGGCAAGGAATCAAGACCTAAATGTCGATTCTGTAAGAATCCTTGCCATTTCCAAAAGGAGTGCCCAAGGTTTCGAGAATGGTTAGATAAGAAAGGTTCGTCTTATTCCTATGTCACTTATAAAAGTTTTTTCATTGATGTCCCTTCAAACACTTATTGGCTTGATAATGGTTCCATGGTACATATAGCAAATTCATTGTAGGGATTCCTTTCAAAGAGGATGCTACAAAAGGGGGAAAGAACCATTAGAGTTGGCGACGGGTATTTGTACTTAAAAGATACACTTTATGTTCCATCCATTACTCGGAACCTTATTTTTGTTCCTAAGTTACTTCTTTATGATTATGAATTTATGTTATTTTTTAGATTTTAATCATTGTGTATGTATTAAAGGGAAATTTGTTAAAACTATTAAGAAAGGATCCACAAAAAGTAAACATATTCTTAAAATTATTCATCTTTTATAAATGACATAGGTGAACATAGTATTTTATTACGTTTATTGATGATTATTCTCATTACACTTATGTTTACTTGATAAAAGAAAAATCTGAATCTCTTGATGTATTTAAAATCTTTAAAGTGGAAGTTGAAAACCAACAAAACCTTAAGATCAAAATAGTGAGATCAGATAGGGGCGGAGAGTATTATGGTAAACACTTTGATCTTGGCCAAAGCCCCAGGCCATTTTCCTTATATTGTCAGGAAAATGGAATTGTTAATCAGTTTACTATGCCATATACACCACAACAAAATGGTGTTGCAGAAAGGCGAAATCACACCCTAACAGATATGGTGCGAACTATGATTTGCAATTCTATTCTTCTAGAGTTTTTGTGGACCGAGGCATTGAAAACTGCAACTCATATACTTAATAGGGTCCCTTCTAAGTCTGTCCTAAAAATGCCATTTGAGTTTTGGACAGGTAGGACACCTAGCTTACGTTATTTTAAGATATGGGGTTGTCCGACTGAAGCAAAAAATTTCAATCCTCAAACAAAGAAACTCGATTCAAGAACCATTAGTTGTTATTTTATTGGATACCCAGAATGATCTAAAGGGTATCAGTTCTATTGCCCTAATCATACCACTCGAATTGTTAAAACAAAGGATGTTGAATTTCTTAAAAATGGTGAATAAAATTAATGGATGCTCCTAATCAATAATTATCAATTCCCCCTTGCTTGGGGCACCAAGTAATCGAGCTATGGATGCCTTGCTATAAAATAAAGTTAGTAGGCAAGCAAATATATATATGTATGACAATCCCAAATGCACACATATACAATGAACATCCATCATCAACACAACAAATAAAAATAATGTTAAATCTATTATAAGGGATAAAACATAAAATTTGGCATTAAAGCTAATACATGATAAGCTTAAACTAGAAAATTGAAGAAAACAATTAAAAATCCTAAATCTTGGGATAGAACACATTTTCCCATATGATCCGAGGGGTGGGGTGAGATGGTTATGCAGCTAATGCGGAAAGTAAGGTAGGTGTGATTATAACACCTCATGTCTTTAAGTCATTGACGACGTCAATAAATCTACTATTTATTTTTAGTGTTGTACGCGTTTGCTTTTAATTTCATGTATTAAGTTAAATCGCGTAAGCTAAAAATTATCGTTCAATGTAAACGGGCATCAAGCAATTAAACGTTCACATCAATCAAGTATTAAATAATTATTTTGAGAATAATTATGGTCTTTGTTTATTTTATTTTTATCGGTTACGTAAAGTGTTTACGTTTCGCGATAAATTAAGTTTAGGCATTCCCGGAACCACAAAAATATTTCTACGCTTCAACAAATACCCACAATTGTACCCAATACCCAAAGTTTTATTAAACTTTACCTAAATTAATATCATATGTCACCTTGTACATTAGAAAATAAACCAACACATGAATCATGTACAAAATAAACTCTTTATGTAATACCTACAACTAGTAACTTACATATATGATACTAAATACTTGTAAAATATCAAAAGGCTTCTAGAAACCTTCCCCCCTCCTAACCCATGACATACAACAACAATGGGACAAGAAGCACACAAAAACTACCAACTTGGTCTTGTACAAACTCTTAGTCATTAAAACCTAGCCCTAATATGTTTCATGTTGACTACAACTCTCCTTAAGACCCTCCTTTTGTTCCTAAGACCACTATTGCAATCTTTTGACTAGTATGATCATATATAATACTAGTATACTTGTAAGAGAACACATACAACACAAACACTTAACTAAAAATCAAACAAAACTCTCCTTTTCCTCTCTTGGCAACCCACGGCTCAAAACACCCCTTTTGGATAATCCATACAAATTTTTCTACAACCTATACAAGCCATCACACATCATTCCTAAGATATACTAAGGTGTTTGCAAGCCTTGGTTAACCATTTACAAGTATTGAAGCAAAGAAAGTAAGATTAGGGTTTATAACCTAATCTAGGGTTTTCACTTTTGCAAGCTTTGGTTTTAAGTCTAAGCAAGGGTTTAGCACTTATTTCTCATCATCATCATTCATCACTAAGGTTATCTAAAGCCCTTAACTTTTCATTTCCATGGTTATATGTGTATATGATGTTTATGTAGTAAAATCACCATTAAGATACTTTATACCTAAGACTGCTAAGAATCTATTAAAAATGAAAGCTAGAAAATAAGCTCAACGAATAAGCATGAAATAAGCAGAAATGACTTAATAAGCTAAAAGTAAAAAGAAGGTTAAAAGAATTAAAAGAAAGGAGTATGACAGAAAAGACCCAAGGGCACGTTTGGTTAAGGAGTGTGTGTTAAATGCATTGAGTGTGAAGGGGGAGGTCATGGGTTCGACCCCCATGGCTTCCCTTTTTGCAAAAACTTTATTTTTGAAAACTTTTTAGATACACTGAAAGAACACATGAAAATAAGCAAATTTTATAACTAAGACTTTTTCTGAAACTTAATAATAAGCACAATATAAGCACTTAAAGATGACAAAAAAGCTTAAATAACACTAAATGGCTTATGGGCTAACTGTTTTGGGATTTAGAACTTAAAAAGCCAATGTAAAAAAGCAAATAAGCTAAAACAAACTAAAAGCTAAACCTAATAAGCACAAATGACTAGAAATTAACTAATAAGCTGTGCTAACAAGCTCTTAAAAGCTAAAATCAAACCTAGCTAAAACTGACAGTTTAAGATGAAGAAAAGCTAACTTTGAGCTTAA